>OVAQ01000199.1:0-42798 GCA_900406345.1 Erysimum cheiri | reverse complement strand
TAAGGTTTAAAGTGTTAGTAAAATCATTTTAAAGGTTTATAATGTTAGTGAAATTATTTCGAAGTTTAAACTGCTACTTAGTGATACTTTGAAAGTTTAAAATGTGATTTTCCCATTCTTTTTATCTCCACTTGACTAAGTTTTTCTAGAAACAAACTGAGAATTTTGATAGAATATAAGTATAGAATATATCCCTTTATAGTAAGTATCCTTGCCAAAAAAAAAAAAAAAAAANNAAAAAAAAAAAAAAAAAAAAACCCTTTATAGTATATAAATGAATCGCAAATAGCTCACAAAGACACAAACTAAAAGAAAAGAAAAAAACAAAAGAGATCACTCGGTCGAATTACGAAGAGCACTCCGTCGTGTCTCCTTCACCAATTTCTAGAAAGAAAAAATATTTATGATTATAATGGTTCAAATTGAACACTGTAAGGGCAATTCACAACAAAAGAGAGCCGAGAATATTTTACTCTGATTCACTCTTTATTTTTATTTTTTGAATAACCAAAAATTTCAAAATCTGAGTGCACATATGACATTGTTGGTCCACAGACGCCCACTTATGACTTATCACAACATAAAGAATGGGACATCCCATAGAGTTTTTGTTTTCTTGCGAACTTTGACATTATATTTGTCGTAATAAAACCAGAATCGTTATGGATCTTTCTATACCATTAATATTCACAAGTTTTTGTCGAAATCCCTTTAATTAAACAAAAAAATCTGTTGCAACCTTTGAGATTCGTGTACGTTTGGCCAAACAGCTATAGCGTCCTTTTCAACGGCGAGTGTGATCAAAGCAATGCTTTTCTTGGAGTATTTGTTAATGTGCATTGTAGAGAGAAAGACTACAAAAGGGGTGGGGTGGGATGTGTGCATATTAAAGATATGGGGCAAAAGTACAAAATCTATAAGTATATGCATAACTCCCGAAGCAGTCAAAGCGGATCTTGGACACTTGGCCTCCCAACTCGTTAACTAATTTCTTCTCTTTTTTCTTGAATCTCGTTACCAAACTAACTAAGCTCTCTTATCTAAGTTACCCAAATTATTAGCAAGTAGTACTAGTAAACAACTAGGACACAAATTGTATAACAAATCACTATGTGATCCACTACCAAAAGCAAGTAACATCATCATTATAAACAACATTATCATTTCCTTTCTTTCTTTTTCTAATTACAAATTATTTTTGTCCTTTTTATATTTTTGTCAAATCCATCCACTATAAAATAACCTTTTCTTTTCCTAATTTTCTCTATATGTAATTATTACGCAGTTTGAACCTCGATTTTCTCAGTATACGAATTTTTGAATAAAAACTGTGAAATAAAATATATTTTAAATTCTCAAAGTAAAATTATAAAGAAATAAAGCAAACTAATGAGCAGCTTTATTCGTCTAGACATTCTCAACGACTAGATTCAGAGTAAAAAACTGATCAGAGAGAGAGAGAGAGATACCGAATGTTCACAAACGATTCCATCTTTCAACAGAGACATGCCTTCAAGACCAAATCCAGTCCGACCAAAGCTATTCATTAACAGAACAAAAACTCTCTTCTTGATTCTCACAATCTCATCCTCTCTTGTAATCTTGTTCGCAATTCTCTACTTTATTTATCACCTCTGGACTTCTCTTCTCAACCGGTCTAGAACCATCCCTTTCGACGTTGCTGCGTCGCCATTAAAGCTCCAGCTTTTCTCTTACAAAGAGCTCAAACTAGCAACAAACGATTTCGACGAATCCAATGTGATTGGTAAAGGCGGCTCTGGCACTGTTTTCAGAGGCATTACAAGAGACGGGAAGCTTTTCGCGGTTAAGAGACTCGATAATCTCTCTCTGCAAACAGAGACTGAGTTTCAAAACGAGTTACAGATTCTTGGCGGGATAAAATCGTCTTTTTTGGTGACCCTTTTAGGGTATTGCGTCGAGAAGAATCACAGGTTCTTGATTTACGAGTATATGCCCAACAAGAGCCTTCAAGAACTTCTTTTCAACGAAGATGGAGATTCGTGCTTGACTTGGGAAAGGAGATTCAGTATCATCCTCGATGTCGCGAGAGCTCTCGAGTTTATGCATTTCGGGTGCGACCCACCAGTGATTCATGGAGATATCAAGCCCAGTAATGTTCTTCTGGATTCTGAATTTAGGGCAAAGATTTCGGATTTCGGCTTGTCTAGAGTTAAAGTGGAGGGAGGTTACGGGGTTGATTTGTTCAGCCAGGATTTGGGGAAAAGTCTAGAACTTTCTGGAAATTTCGGAGGAGAGAGCACCCCTCAGACCGCCATTGGGACTCCAACGCATCATGAGGTTGATTTTGCTCTTGCTCTACAAGCTTCTTCGTCTTCCAAGAACAGTAGAACAAGCCGTAACATTAAGGGAATGAATCTGAATTCGATGAGCTTAGCCATGGAAGGTGAGACAAAGGGAAAAGAGGTTTCAAACGATGGAGATGATTCTAAAGTGAATCACATTGTCTTGTCGTGTGAGGATCATGAGTTTGATCAGAGCAAGGAGATGAATTTGAGTCCTAATTCGGTTCTTGATCTGGGGAAGGGGTCTAAGCAATGGGGAAGAGATTGGTGGTGGAAGCAAGAAGGGAGTGGTGAACTGTCTAGTAAAGATTATGTTAGGGAATGGATTGGTAGTCAGATTCACACGGAGAATCCGGATTGGGATGATGAGAAGAAGATCATCAACACTCCTGAGCTGGGAGTTTCGACTAGGACAGTCGATAAAGCCGAAGATCGAGATGGGTCTGGTTTGAATGAATCTAGGTTTGACACTCTAGAAGAGAAGTTTGCCAAAGAAGAGATCAGCGAGAGGACAAAGAAGAAGAAATCGAAAAAGAAGAAGAAGAAGCATAGGAATATGGAGGAATGGTGGAAAGAGGAAGAACATCAAGACGAGATGAACAATAAAAAGAAGATTAGAATTCTTAGAATCAAGTTCAAGAGTCGTTTAAAATTCACACATTTTCGTTACTGTTTTCGTCAAAAGGGTGAAAACAGCGTGCAGGACCGAGAAGGAGAAGCAGCGGGAGAGTTTAGCTTCAGAAGAGGATGGAGAAGGAAAAGTAATAGTAGCAGCAAGAAGAAGAAGAACAACAATAGATCAATGGGGAGTGAGATGTGGAGTGGGGATTTGTTCAGCCGCGAATTAAGCAGCACGACGAGTATGAGAGGCACATTGTGTTACATAGCACCAGAATATGGAGGCGGTTGCTGTTACTTGATGGAGAAAGGTGATATCTATAGCTTTGGAGTACTGATTCTAGTGATAGTCTCGGGTAGGAGGCCTTTACACGTCCTTGCATCGCCAATGAAGCTTGAAAAAGCGAATTTGGTGAGCTGGTGTAGGCAATTAGCTCAGTCAGGGGACATTCTTGAGCTGGTCGACGAGAAATTGAAGGATGGGTACAACAAGGAAGAAGCAGGGTTGTGCATTAACTTGGCTTTGGCTTGTCTGCAGAAAGCACCTGAGTTACGGCCTGATGTTAGTGAAGTTGTGAGAATCTTGAGAGGGGAAATGGACATTTCGTCGACTGCTTTCGAGTTTTCTCCATCACCTCCGTCAAAATTTTATGGCAATAGATCGAAGCGGAGAAGTTAAAAAAGGCAATGCAGAAGTTAGTAGTTCGAGCTTTGGTCTGATCTTTTCATTTTCGAAATTGTTGGATGTAACTTAAGAGAGTTTTAGCGTTTGAGAATTGTATTATGTTGTAATGTTTGTAAACTATATATGAACGAGATGCAAATTCCATCAAAACCCAGAATAACAGTATCAATTACAGATCAACTACAATGTCATCTTGAGACATTTCTCGATTTGACCTTGAGGCAAATTTATAAAACTTTGGCTGATCAATATACCTTTTGTGTTTAATGGGCAGGCTCTCAATGATAACCAAGTAAGGTTTAAAATAGCAACTAAGCAATCAATTTTCTGAAGCTTGCAAGCTGCAACTAAAGTAAGCAAGTCATAATCAGGGGACCCATTACAACTTTTTTATGGATGGTTCCTTGAAATGTGGCATGAAAACTGCAACACTCAAAAGAATCCAAGGCCATATCAATCATCGTTTCATTGTTTCATGAGTCATGACACCGAAGAATTATAAACAAAACAACGTCCAAGGACAGAAGAACACAAAACCGAAAAGGAATGAAAACTCTGAAGTTCTTGCCTTGAAACACATTGAACTCGCCTTTGCCAGTTGCACAGTCTGGTTCATATCATGACACACTGAACTCAAATTTCTTGTAACTTGGACGTGCAGCAATGCGTGGACTTGGGTGCCTTTACAATCAAGAATCAGACTTATATTTAACGTCTTTCATGTAATCCGGGGAGGGACTCCAGAATCAGCATGGTTGCATTTTTGCAGATTCATGGATATTCTCATCTAGCAATACGCAAAGGTAACAATCACCAAATCTGGTAAATGGAAGAAAACATCACCTAGAAAACTGCGCGGTGGATGTAGTGAAAGTAGACAAACCAAACGGAACGGATGGGCTGGCAACTAACTTCTGGTCTCGTGCAGATTGCACATATCGCAGTTCAGAAGAGTGACCATGAGGTCTGAGAACTGAATCATTACTTGAGTGATCGTTTGATGACAACCTTCAAGTCTTACCCGTATCTGATTCTTTTTTGTATATAGATCGTCGACCCTTATGGCCTCCCTGAGAACCAAATTTCTGAAGATCGTTCCTCTTGCTTTTTCTGACCACCTTCACCTTTTCCTCCTCAAGAAGTTTCTGGAGCTTAGGGTTTCCTGGGAACCCCTTTAATTTCATCTCTGAATAAATCTCTCTGGCCTTTTGAAGCCACCCACATGTCAAAAGGCCCTGGACTGTAGCCAAGTAAAGAGCAGGATTAGCCATTATCTCAAAACGATCCATTTCTTCCCAGATCTTCAAAGCATTTTCCGGTTGCTTTTCCTTGAACAATTTACCAAGAACGAGGAGAAAGGTCTCTTCTTTAGGACCTAAACTATATTTCTTCATTTGGCCTAAAACCTCTAAAGTTTGATCGAAATTTACAGCCTCGAGGAATGCATGAAATGTATCAACTGTTAGACTTAGTTTCTCACTTATCATGGTTGCCAATACATTCCTGGCTACGTCCAGCTTTCCAGCCTCACAAAGGGGGCGTATCATCGAGTTGTAGGTGACTGAATCTGGCTTTAATCCTTCCTCGCGCAACTTTTCCATGAGCTTCATAGCTTCATCAAAGCAATTCTCACGGGTCAACACATAAACCAAAGAATTGTAAACTTCAATCCCTGGAGCCAATCCCCGCTTCTTCATTTCATCGTAGAGCCTGAGTGAATCAAAAAGGTTCCCAACTTTAGAGAAGCAAGAGATCATGTGAGAGTAAGAGTCCTTGTTAGGCGTGATACAGTAATTCCCCATCTCTCGCCAAATCCTCTTTGCCTCAGTGACATCAGTCCAAATGTTACACCAACCATTAAGAATGATGTTAAATCTCTCAACATCCACTGGAAAGAGCTTTTTGGTTGCAAGCATGAACTCTTCAGCTTTTTCAATGTGCCCGTGTCTACACAAGGCATATAGCAATCCTTGAAATGCTTCATCATCAGGGGTGTGTTTAAACTTATCCATGATATCGAATGTCCGTATGGCTTGGCCAGTATCATTAGCAGCAGCATATCTACATCAATACCAAGACAACGAATTCAATACATAGTCAAATATTTCTATATAGCACAAGAAATTCAACAAAGGGGGAAGTTTCATCAGGAAGACGAAAGCTAACCTGTCCATCATGAGAAACATGGCCTTTCTAGTATCCTTTGAAACATGAAACATATCACGGATCAAACACCAAGCAATGTTGAACTTTTGATGATTACCCAACACCCAGATGATCAAATCACAAGCTTTCTGATCATCACAGCCGCGTTTCTCGCTCCATTTAAAGGCCAGAAATGCAAGCCTCCAATCATCTCTTAGTTCCCAGATTAAAGAGTAGAAAGAATCATGATTTAGATAAAAGGATGAGTCCTCTAGAGAAGCCATGGCATCCGCCTCTGACTCTAGCAGAGAGACCTGTCTGATAAAATCAATCAGACCCGGTTCCAAAGGAGCCAGAGCTTGGTTGATAAAAAATGTTTCTGAGATGATTTGGGTGGAGAAGCGATTGGAGGAGACAAAATGTGAGATTTGCGAATGCACAAGACCTGCTCGATGAAATGCTGAAGAGAAGGAAGGATTTTGTAAAGAAGAGTTCGAAAACGAAGTGGAGACTGCACGTAGGAGAGATTGATGATGTTGAAGAATCCGCCATTTTGGGATTGGCGTTAGTTTCCTAGCAATGGCAACAATGGCAGCCATAGCTCATGGCAAGTCAAGGAGTGATGGAATGAATCCTTCCTTTTTTCAAACCTCCTCTTTCTTTATGAGACCCCTAATATGTAATTTGGTTAAATATGAATGGGCCTAAATAAGGCCCAATGTAGATGTTTGTTAAAAAACCTCCAAAGGTTGAATTCCTGATAAACCCTAGAATCTCAATTGGAGAAGTTGAAGGAAATTTGAGGGAGATGGGAAATGAGAGCAAGAGCAGTGGAGCTTCAAATTTGGGAGGAGGAGGAGGATTTAGGGCAAAGATGGAGCACTATGTATACAGTGGTGAAAAGAAGCACGTTTTGGCTGGGCTCGGGATTATCACCGTCATCTTCGGAATCCCTTGGTACCTAATGAATCAAGGTCCCAATTTTGATTTCTCTTTTGTTTTCATAGTGAGAATTACAAGGAAAGTTAGGAAATTGGAAGAGGATGATGGTACTGATTCGATTATCATAAGCTGTTAGTTTTAGTATTTAATGATTACAGCTTAAGCTTCCTACAAGTGGTAGATTTGATGTAGAGTTAGATTATATGTATGATAATGATTCATTCACGATGTTTGGATCATAGACTTGTTATTGATTACACGTTTGTTTTGCTTTTCCCCTCATGATCGCAAATTTATTAATTCTATATATGTACCACACAGTATTTGTTTGGTTCAAATCTCATTCTCTATGTGTGTGACATTTGGTATTTCTCTTGCTTGGCTCTGTTTTAAAGGCTAATTGTTGGTAACTCTGTTTCCTTTCAGGATCAAAGCATCGCTCTCACCAAGATTACTTGGAAAAAGCTGATAAAGCTCGAAAAGCACGTCTCTCATCCTCAGGCAACTAGTTATCTGCATTCCTTTTTCTCACTTGGCAACCTTTTTTTGCAGTTTGA
Source organism: Erysimum cheiri (assembly GCA_900406345.1). Lineage (NCBI taxonomy): Eukaryota > Viridiplantae > Streptophyta > Magnoliopsida > Brassicales > Brassicaceae > Erysimum > Erysimum cheiri. Next base: position 35,527 of record OVAQ01000199.1, on the reverse strand, counting down.
GTGTGAATTTGTTAAATGAATTGAGCATGTAATAAACAAAAAGGTAGATTAGACAATTCTAGTGTGATAAAAATAAGTAGTGAAGGTGAAAAGTAAGAAAAATTAACTCTTGTTGTTAGGTCAACCCGATGTTAATTTTTAAAAGATCTAGGCCTTGAACGGTACTTGATTTTGAAATAGATTTTAGATTTTGATTTTGTAAAATCTTAGTTTTTATCCATTCATGATTATAAAAAAAAGTAGTTTCCCTAGAATTTGAGGAATCTGGATTTTAGTAGATTTTGATCATTTGTTCACAAAATCTAAAATCCAAATTTTGTGGTTTTTTCATTTTTAACGTGACTTCACTTTTATTTCAATTTTTAATTTTTAAAACTTTTTTTAATACAAAATCTAAAAACCATAAACCAAAATCCAAAATCTACAATCTAAAATCCAAAAACCATCTAAAATCTTGCAAACATTCACAGCCCTAGTTTACTTTTCTCTAGTTTTGTCAATCTCCAATGAAGCTATGGATGTTGGTGCTATGGATGCCCAAGTACAAATTCACAGTGATCATGATCACCATCATCATAAGACTCCAGCGGATCAAAGAAACAAATATTTGTTATACGAAATATGTTTCTTTAACCTTGACGTATCGGCCTTAAGGCACAACAATCCGTGTAGATTATCATTAGAAACAAAAAGATAGGCTAAAAAGGTAACACACAAAAAACGTGTCAGGGCAGTTACGTCTTCAGAGAGGCATGAGTCTTCTACGTTTGTAGAACCAGAGGAATGCCAAAAATACAACAAGGCCACACACTCCAGTAATGGTCAATACCCATTTGAAAGCACCAGGCTGTTCAAAGAAATCTATTTCAAAATTCATCCCAAAGATCCCGGCTACAACCCCGAAGATGGCTACAACGAATGTCGCAGTAGTTAGCAGCAGCTCGAATTGGATCAGCTGATTCCGTACGTTATCCTGCAAATCCTAGAAATTTTCAGCAGACTCTCTATGGTTTGCTAAGCAAATAAGATATATAACAAAGATCCAAATTTCAAGGTATACCAATTGAATGTTGATGAAATCCTCTGTATCATCGATGTACTCCTTTAACTGAAGAGTAAAGAGAGTTGCAGATGATTAAACCACTTTAACTGCTGTTAAAACAAGATAATGAATGAACAATTAGGAGCAGTTTTTATGTTACCGAGGTTAGCTTGTTGAGAGTGCTATCGATGACAACAAAGTATGCTTCCAGCAACATCTCTAGCTCCTCTATATTCTCGGTTGCGCCTTCTGAGCTCCTAGCACTGTCATGACGGTTCCTTACAATGCTCAAGCTTTTCTCAAGTCTACGGGACTCAGGAGGAGAAGAAACAGGAGAAACTGGCGCAGACAGAGAAAAACAATCATTCGATCTGTAAACAGGTAAAGGCTGATCACCATACAAAGATCCTTCCATTCTCTTCTTCTTCTCTGTTAGATACATTTCCGCCATATCCCCATCATCGTCCATTAGCTGTTCAATCTCATCCCGAACCTTCTGAACTCTTCTCGTCAATGCTACAAGTCTGCTCTTTAGTCTACGCGCACGCTCCAAGTTTAAAGTACTGATCTTTGAGGTAAGCTCATCCAATAATGGGTATGCCTCAATCTCTAACTCTGAAGCCTACAAAGGGTTAAAGTAAAATCTATTCTTAATGCTGAGCATACTAAATTCAATAAGTTCTGAAACCGATCACTGACCTGGGAATCAAGGAAGGTACAAGCAGCTTCAAGGGCAACTTCAAGAGCCCTAAACTCGAAAGGTAAATAATCAGGGGATGAGTTCTGAAACACATTGTCTAAACTCCTACTCCTCCTCCTGGTCAATTCGAGAGTGTCCTGATTCCAGACCTCAGTAACAGAAGTTGCCTTTAGTCTCTGCTGCAGCTCAACAACATACCGAAGCACATAGTTGTCAAGGGAATTCAAGAGCAAAACCTCATCTGCAGTAATGATACAACGGATCTGCTCCAAGTTTACAACAATAGCCTTCTCTCTGCCCAGGATAGTTGAGGGATACACAAACAAAGGATCAAGCAGCCTTAAATCACGAGCTGGCAAATCACATCTACGCATCATTGTGAACTTATCAACCTCAATGAGCTGAGTATTGGCAAAAGTATCAACGCGAATCCAAGACTTAAGGCCTTGTCCACGCTTCTTGAGACCCAAAACATCAACTCCAAGGAGTGGTAGTCTCCCTGATGGAGAAGGCCGAGAGCCTGCATCCCCTCTAAGGTTTATAGCTGAAGCAGGTCTTGGAGGAAGCAAACGCTCTTTGAGCTCAGACATTGTTGCCAATCTTCAGATACTACAAAACCGAATAAGTACAAGTATGAAATATTACAAGAAACTCTGCAAGGTCTATCCTTATAAAAAAAGGTCAAGAATGAAAATTTCTCCAAGCAAGTAATAAATACAATCGGATTAAAAAAAAAAAACTAGAGGAATAAGTTTAAAACCTCCAGTTCAAGAAATCAAGACCGATCAAGGTGTTCTCACTCTATCCCAGCCAGCTGTAATCAGAAACTGATCAAATATCGAAGCTTTTCGCACAAAATCAAAAATTACAGAGGAAAAAGAAAATCATACACAACAAGGCAAGGATCAGAAAGCGATTCAAAGTTAGAAACTTCCTCTTTCATATCCCAAGAGTCTCATCAAATTGGATTGGATAACAGAATCAGATGGATCGTCTCGAAACCATAAAACAGAGAAAAACCCACCAAAAAGGTCGGAAATTTATACAGAAAAATTCACACCTCTAATAAAAAAAACTCCGACGAAGAAACCCCTTAAACCTAAATTCGAAAGGCGATTGCGGGAATGAATGACTTGGCCAGATTCCGTCTCCTACTCTGGTTTGAGCGAATGCCAAGAAGCAAAAGCAACAATCTTTCTAGACGAAAATTATACTGAGAGGTTTCAAACCGAAATGCAAACCGAAATGCAAACCGATTCTTAACTAAGTTATATTAGACTCAAATTTACCGGTTTAACACAACTTCCATTATACAGTGCGCTACGTTTAATTAATGTTTTTTTCATAAATTTAATGCATAAATTCAATTAGTACTACAGTATCTATGATTGATCCAAGCGTGAGGATTAAATGAGAATAACCGGTTTTGGAATTATTTATGGATGGAGGAGACAAAATCAAATAATTCGAGTACAGGTGATGACAACGTGCGGTTAGAAAAATAAAACAAAAATGAAGAGAATCATTGGAAAAGACAATGGATGACGTAAACCGATCAATTTCGTCTAAAGACCCTCTACGACCCGAGTCCATTATCCTGACCCGGTAACTTTTTTGGACCCCGTTTAGCTGGTTTCCTTTTTTTTGATCGGTTCGAGTTTTTGATTCGTAGATCTGAGTACTCGATCATCAGAAATCAACTTTGTGATTCTCGTTGTTCAACTAATTGCTATAATTGAAGGTTGATCACTCCTTGGACTTTGTTCTTAGAATCTTAGGGTTCATCCTCAAGGTAATCAATTTCCCTCCTTTTTATATGGTTTACGCAATTTTTTTATATAAAACTTGCAATGATCTGAACCCCCAAAATCGTAGGTTTCTTCAATAGTTTTAGGCTTCTCTGGTGATGATGTTTTTTTCCTTCATTTTTTTATGTGCCTGATATTTATGGGTTTATACAGAGTTGTACTATTTTCTGATTTCCGATTCACATTTTTGTGTGCTTTGAAGGTGTTTAATGAGCTTTTAGAAGCTATGGGAATGGCATCCGTGAGCTCTGCTGGTGAAAGCCTTCGTCTTTGCGTGTTTGACTTAAGAAGAGGCCAAAACGAAGGACAGGAACTCGACAAGATCTTGTTCTTCTATCCTCCTGATCTCACCTTTTCCACTCAGCTATCGCTTATCGGGCTCAGCGAAGGGCTTATCACGTTCACAAGGTCAGTTTCTACCGCTTTTCCTTCGTTGTAGATGTTTAAGCTCATGGATTCATTGGTGTTGTTCATATAAATTCTAAGCGTTATTTGCTTTGCCTGTATTTTGGGTGTTTCTGAGACGTGGTTTATGGAATATAAATGCAGACTTTTCTCCCCAGAGGCAGCATGTGAAGTAATAGAAGCAGAGAGACAATCCCATGTTTTCTATGAGGCCGAGCCCGATATATGGATGGTCATGGTACAGCATTATCAACTCCTTCACTTGTTTTAGCACTTGAATCGCACTTTATTCATATCCATAAAGAGAACAAAATCTTATCTATCTAGACTTTGGTAGGTTGTGGAGAAAAATAAGGAGACTGAAGCCCTATGGAGGGTTGATGCATTGCGGAGAGTGCTTAAGGAAGTGCACTCTCTCTTTGTTATGTTTCAAGGGTCAATTAGGGCATTGCTTGAAAAAGAACCAACTGGAGGACTTATAAGATCGCACTTGTATCCATTCATCACAGACTATTTAAATGGTAAGCAATTTCCACCAAATCTAGCCAATAAATTCCCTGTGTAATAATAGTACTTACAAAAGGTTTTCTATTTTGGGGCAGATCTTTTTGTTGGTAAGAAACATCAATTACCTTCCTTCCGTGAAACTTTGAAAGAGCGTGGAACAGTTCAGATGCTAACTTTAGCAAGGGATGCGGCACTTGAAGTTCAGGTTTGTTTCTCCATCGGAAGATCCGTTTCAGAATAACACAATAGTTACACTATTTTGACTAGTATTTATTTAGATGTACAGTCTCTCGTCGGAGTGCTAGATTCATGTGCTGGGACTGTTCGATGCCACTCTCTGATTTTATTTCATGATCTACTGGTGTCAACAACTCTCTCACCTGTATGTTTTCAAATCCCTCACTCGCAATATTCATTTTAGCCAAGGTTGTTGAGTCGTTAAGATTCTTAAATTGCCGCTGTATGTTTAGACTAGGTTGTCCACTAATACTAAAAGTTTTAGTCTTTGTCATCTCTCTCTCTTTTCTCAGGATGATACCGTGGACTTGTTTGCATTCTCTGTCATGAGATTAACCACAAACGCGCTATCGTCTGGCACAAGTTCCTGGTCATATCTACGCAAGGGATCAAGTTCCCCTAAAATCTCTTCTAGATCTACCTCAGTGCTCCCTCTTGGTTCAAGTGGTACATTGCCTCCAGGAAATGGTAGTAACACAGGTCGTGTTATTAGACCCTTGCAGCACGATAAGTGGTCGAAAGGGAAAGACGGATTTCTTGTAACTGATATTTGGGGTATAGATGTCACCCCGACAATTTTGATACAAAAGACACAGGAAAGATTTTACCTTTTGACTTATCAATACAAAAGTCTCACTTTGGTTCTTCTCGTGCCTACCGCTGCAATTGTTAATGGAGAGCTAGACATCTCATTCATAAAACAGCAAGTTATTGAAAACGTTAGTTCATCTCTGTAAACCTCTCTTGCTTCATTGTAAAATCTTTTCAGACTCCTTCCCTTATCATCCCTATGCATTTTTGCAGGCATCGGCGAAAATCTTGAAAGTCGAAGAAAAGCTATCGAAAGGGTGGGGAGGTGAGAACGCTTACCATGTTAGTGGTTACCGTTACTTACTAGTTGATAATGACATGGAAGTTTCCAGAGCTTCTCCACCAGGAAAGGTAGCAACTCTAGCAAAGGTAAGAGACGCCCATGAATCATATTCATATACTGCAATCTCGTGAGTAGCACAATTAAGAGTGTATCAAATTCTCGAAATTGTCTCTGATTTGGTAGGAGTCTTTGCTTGCACTAAACAAGCTAAGGGAAGAAGTGGATTTAGAAAAGAGCAGCTCGAAGCAAGAGAAAGACATGGAAATATGCATTCGAGCGAAGAACAACGCATGGGTCATTGCGCGTGTAAGCAGAGGCAAAGAGCTTTACATGGCTTTAGAGAAGGCAAGTGAGACTCTTCTTGATGCTACAGACTCTGTCCAAAGATTCAGCAACAGGTAAAAGTTTATAGTTACTACCACTAAAATAGTAATCCATGAATTGAGTTTCCAATTAAAGTAAAAGGAAATGATGTTGCAGGTACTGCAGCGGAGCATTCTACATGGATTAGATTCTGCAATTGTTTGTTTTAGTGGAAGATGCAAAGGAAAGTGTTAATGGAAGTATTTTGAGATGTTTAGATTTTCATTATAAGATATAAAGAAACCGTTATTACAAAGAATGAGAATTTGTTGACTTTGTCCACATCTAAAGTAAACGTGAAACTTCACTCTTGACCCTTGACGGTTATAATAAGTCAAATAAACCTTTAATCTTATTAGAGTAGTTCCAAATTCAAGAAAGCTTTGAAAGCTTTAAATCATGAATGTTTTGAGATTTACAGGGAGAGGGAGAAATTACTTTATTCACATTTAAGCATATCATTAAATGAGACAATTTTCACCTATTTACATGGTTGTGCTTTTAGTCTCTCTGTGAATTCATGTTATTTATATACAGATTTGGATGGATGATTTCGTGAAATGGTGTTCAAGCGTAAGGATTAACATGAGAGGAGTAATCACGGGTTCCTGCCCCCTCCCATCCCATCCATTCCTCCCACGTGTCGCAATCTGGATCATTCATTCCATTCAATCCCTCATCGTATACATCGAACGGCTCAAATTCCTCCGGTCCTTCCATTTGATTCTTTATTTGCTTCAGCACAATCTTCAAAATCCAGAAAAAAAGGATCAATTTTCATTACAAAGACGGATTAAAATCTGATTAGCACAGAGAAAAAAAAAAGATAAGAAGTTGGTTTCATAAACACACACTTACATCGTAAGCTTCGTTGATTGTCTGAAACTGTACCCCACAATTGCTTCCTCTACAAACATCAGGATGATACTGCAAGCAACAAACAAACAAGATCGATCAGAAAGATATGAAACTTAGAGAAACCCAGATAACCAAAATTCGAATCTTTTAACAAATGTTTTCGAACAAGGTTCATCAGATCGAAAATGATCGAGCTTAAAGAAAAGTCAAACCTTTTTGGCGAGTTGTCTGAAAGCTTTCTTGACCTCGTATTCAGAAGAATCGGGTCGGATCTTAAGGGTCTTATAGGGATCCGTTACAGAAGATGAAGAACAAACGACTTTTGATGTGTTGAGCATCTTGGTGTTCTTTCTTCTGCTGTTTTTTAATCGAAATGATGATGAAGATGATGAAAACGACGATCCGGGTAGACCCGAGAACCCGTTTCCTCCGATCGTTAAAGCAATAGTCATATTTTTTCCGGTTCACAAACAAGATGGAATCAAACAGAGAAGATTATGATTTGTAGAAAGTGAAATAAAGGAGAGTCTTCTTTTTTTTTTCTTTGTATGAGAATAACTCAAGGTTCAATAATGGAATTAGGATTTAATGGATTGGATAGAGAGAGAGAGCGGGATTGGGATTATTTATAAAGAAAAGAAACGGTGACTCATATTTTTGTCATCTGAAAGTGTCCTTATCCATAACGCTACCGATTTCCACGGCCCAACATGGTTTTTTTTTTCTTTTACTATTTTTAACATATGGATAAATCTTTTTATCCTTGGTGTTATTAAAAAAAAAAAATCTTTTTATCTTTTTTTTTTTTTCTGGTCGACTGATATATTTTTTTTTGATCATCTGAAATTTTATTAAAACAACTTGTTTTGAAACAAAGTAGAACACAATGCCCAAAACAAGAAAAACTAAGCCGGCGGACGACGTACAAGTCTCCAGAGACACAACCGGAGGAAAACGAAATTTCTCCGGAATCTAAACTCTATAAAAGGAAGCAAACAACAGACACTTAAATGCCAAAAATACAATGACAGAAGAGGGAACCCAAAACAAATACAAGACAAGACCAAATGAAACTGATAAAATGAAGACATATCGAACCAACCAAGAAAACCAGAACTCCAGAGATCCTTTGATATAACGTATCGAAGATGCTTTCGACCAACCATCGACTGATATACTATTTATCCATTCCTACTTCTTTGTTACTATGTTTAACAAAATTTCCAAAAATATAAAACCATCTAAACCGCCTAAGTGGTCTAAATTCTGGTGTGCTTTTACCAAAATGTTAAAGGCAAGTGGAATGTTTGATAGGTTGGTATGTATTTTAAGATGCAACTAAATGTACAATTCAGTTTTCTTTACTAATTATAAGTCTGTTTTATATACTGTGGGGTAGATTCACACAAAACTAATAAGAGCACCCAAAATCTCTTCTTTTCACTACAGTATTACTTTGAAGAAATTATTTTGCAGATATTTGTTTTCTAAATGGTGATATTGACACTCAAATCAGAAAAAAATAAGACAAATAATATCCGTTCTTATCCAAATTCATTTGAAGAACAAATATACGAAAAAGATTCCTTCACAATTTGATACTTTTCACGCTTCAAAATATCTCATGATTTTCATCAAAACACGCAAATAAATTTGGATCACAAAATGTACCAAATATTATTTATCTATGGTCCGGACGGATCATCAAATTTATCTTAAACAGTTTAATACAGTACAATTTAAACAAAGTTATTATATAGAATTTAGCTAATTTCCCCCAATAATCATAGCAAATTATATAAAAATGTCTCTAAACTTTGAAGACAATACAAAAGAAAAATAAAAAAAAAGAACATTTTTGTTCACAATTTTTTTTTTTTTTTTTCTGTTCACAACCTTAATTGTCTAGCTAGTCTCTTGTTATCAGTTTATTATGTAATTGATATGCAAGAACAGAACCAGATAATTGCTCATTGAGTTCTCTCATGTAAATTCAAGTTGAATAACCAAAACAAAATGTGAAGATTTCAAGAATTTTGGTGGAGATAACAAACAAAACAGTCTCAAGATCTTCTTCTTCGCTTCCTCTTCTCTCTGTCGCTTTCATCCGAACTAGAAGAAGATGATGAGTCCGACTCAGATTCAGACTCGGAACCAGAACTGTCAGATCCAGATGATGATCCTGATTCTGATTCCGCAACTTGCTTCTGCTGTTGCATGATGAGGCGTGGCATGTTCTTCAGATACTCTCTCAGATTCTCTGTGATGCCTCCAAGACCAATGGATGTAAAGAAGTTGATTGCAAACCTCGTGTTCTTTGGATTATCTTTAGGGAAGATAGATTCAAGTGATTCCTGCATTGTTGCATCCTGAAGCCTCTCATTAAGCAGCTTTATCCCCAAGTGTTCTGACAATTCCTGCAATCAATGCAAAGTTGTAACACCAAATCATCACAACAGTCTTAAAAACCAATTTCCACACCTTCAAAAAATTCATCACCAGAGTCCTAATTGTGAAGTAACATATCCATACTTTCATAATTCATATGAAACAAGAAATTAATCAATCACATGAACCTATCTCCTATCAAATTAATGAGATGAACAGCTCCGAAATGGTAAAATGAGCTTCATGAAATGGTGAAATGAGTTTCATGAAATGGTGAAATGAGTTTTATGAAATGGTGAAATGAGTTTTGAGGATTCTAGTTACCTGGAAAAGGATCTTAATGAAGATACGAGATGAGGAAGTTGTGTCCTCCTCGGTTAACCGAATGTAGGCAAGCACATGCCAGGGGAGAGCATCTGTGCCGAGTAAATGGGCAAAAAACTTAGCCACATTACGCAATTTGTTTGTCTCAAGACGGTGAATCATGGAATACTGCTGAACAAAGCATTTCTCAAAATTCTCTTGATGAATTTTGTTGATCATACAGAAACGCTGACCCAACAATCCATAGTAACGCAGATAAGTTCTCTCCTGAGAGCAACATTCCAGGAGCATTATGCATAGTTCCATCTGCAACATTGATTGGATAAGAATGTTATACGACTTGTGTACTTCCAGTAAGTCCCAAACTTTAAGATGGATTGATTGCAACATCAAACAATAAAACAGAGAAACAGAAAGAGTATCAAAATTTGGAAGAAGTTACCTCTTGACCTGGTTCAAGCTTAATTTTAAGTAATTTGTGACCTGCTTCCTCAAAATCAACACTGGACATTATGGTCAGATAGATTGTTCTCCTAAGATTAACAAGATTAGTCTCTGTCTCATCTCTTATTCTCATTTGTTCTTCATCTTCTTCATCAGATTCGTCTTCCTCCTCATCATTATCCTCTGAACTAGCATCAGAGCCATCTTCATCCTCAGACTCCTCATCACCGAGTAACTCTTTCTTCAGAGCCTCATATTTCTTTTCGTTCTCAACGAAGTCAGGATCAGGTTTGAAAACATCTGCAATCAGAAAAATGTAGAATTAAGAGCTGTTTCGGTAATTCCAAAATAGTAACCTCTCTCAAGAGCATTGGGTAAACTTTAAATACAATACCAAGCTTACCAAGAGCAGTTTCAGGATTAATTTCCTGATCAAGAGAGACATCGTGCGAATATTTTTCTTCAACGAGATCTAGCTCAGGACGAACGGCCGGATGTCCCTGAAAGTAAACCATCAACAAGATTTTATGAGCATTATGCTATCTGTGACAATAAGCATACTGTTATATCTATCACAGCCCATAATATCAGATTCAAATTCAATGTGTCAAGGAGTATATTACCTGAAATTTCGCCTTCCTAGTAGCAAAGAGACCTTCAATCAAGTACTGAACTCTCTTATCTATCTCCCCTTCGTGCAGTATACCACGAAACCGCTCAAAAATCCCTGTATTAACAACAGGAAGAGCTTAGAAACGCAAATAAAAGGAAGAGCCGTGGAAATATAGAGCATGTATGCCATGAAAACTTGTTGAAGTTTGAAATGAAACAGCTAAGAGCCTAAGACACACAACCAAATTTTAACATCATCCTTTTCCAGAAGAAGTAGATTATCATAACAGCATATGTCAATAGTCATTGACTTTTGAAAGAATTTGATGGATTAAGTGTAAATAAAAATAGCTAACGTTTCTACAACATTACAAAACAAGATTTCTATCCAACAAAAAGAGAGGTTTGAAAGGATTTTTACCATGTAATCCTTTTGGTGTAACGTCTTGAAGCATCGCACCACACTCCGTCACAAACCCAACAGCCACCTCGACACTGTCATCAGTCGGGTCTTCCAGAAGTACAGTAACTAATTCGAGTGCTATGATCTCCTCAGCAACTTGCTGGTTTACTAGATGCGCTATAAATTTTACAGCAGCAAGCAATTGAGGCTGCCAAAACAAATATGATACATAACAATGTATAAATATGATATATACAAATCAAAATGCTTGACAAAACGTTTAAATTTGGAAAGCAAAAAAAGACAAACCTTGTCGTTACGCTTATACGCTCTCTTTAGCTGCAAAACAACCCTTTTCAATAGAAGTTCAGCAACTTCAGGGAATTTGGCATTAATAACAGCGACTAAAGCTGCAAAGACATCAGTGAATCCAGGAGATGCCATTTGAGACTTCATACATGAACGGCAGAAAAGTCCCCTTCCTCTGATGAGATTTTCAGCAAACAGTTCAGGGATTATGTTCTTGATGTTGCTTGCATTAACCTTATTCACGAGCCCATTAATACTTTTACGGAGAGCATCCCATGTAAGACGTTGATACTCTACGCTGCTCTTATCATCGACCTCCTTCATCATGCGTGCTAGCTTGAACGGAGGAATATAAACTCCTCCAGTTTTTCCCAAGGCCATAGCATTGTTCTCAGATGGATTGAGTTCTGCCAACTTGGGCTTTGCAACCTCAATCTTCTCTTCCCTTTTCCTGCTATCTTCCTTTCTCACCTTGTCTCTTTGAGTATCATCATATCTATCACTGTGTCTCCTTTCTTTTTCATCTCTAACTCCATCGTCTCTGCGATGCCTATCCTTCCTATCAATTTCCCTACGCCGACTCCCGTTCTCACGCCCATCAGTAAAGTCTCTCTCCCTCCGATCCCTCTTTAAGAGACCTTCACTGCCTCTATCAGTCCTCTCTTTTCCTCTTCTCTCAGTAGTAATCTCACCTTCCTCATCGTCGTCAGATGCTTGATGATCCCTACGTTTCTTCTCGCTTTCTCGCCTACCTCTCCTGGTCCTCTGCCTATCATCTTCTTCATCCGAAGGTTTATCAGCTATGACTCTAGTACCCCTATGACTCCTCTCTCTACCCTGTTTCTCCAAGACTTTGGGGCTTCTCTTCCTTCTTCTCCGTTCGGAATCATCATCACCATCTTGATCGTCTAAACCTCTACGAGTCTTTCTTCCATCTTCAGTATCCTTTGAAAGATGCTTCCCACTTTCTTCATCAGAAGAAGTGTCAGCTCGAACTCTATCCTTATTTATACCCTTACTCACCCTCCTCCCACCATCAGCATCACTATCTACCTCAGTTCTTTTACCTCTATCATCCTCAGAAGCGGAGTCTACTTCTCTACGATCCTTTCTCGACCGTCTGGCTAATTCCTCATCAGAAGAAGTCTCTTTTCTGACCTTATCTCCACGGCGTCTCTCTCCATCGGCGACACTAGCACCAATCTCAAGATCTCGTCGCGAGCTCTTGTGGTCCTCATAATCAGAAACCCTAACACGACGAGCAACATCTTCAGTCTCCGTCCTCGATCGTCTGGCATCTGGGCTTCTCTCTCGTCTTCTCCTATCCCTTCTTCTAGCTCTCTCTTCTTCCTCAGAGGAACTATCGTGCCTACCCATGGATGAGAAAAATACAACTGCGAATTACAGATAAAGTAAAGAACCTTTATCGATGAACACAGAAAAAGGTTCTGAATCGGCAAGCAAAACCCTAGCCCATCCAGCGATCTAAAACCTGTCGCAAGAACCCTACTCAGATCTGAATAGGCGAGCAAAGTGATAGACTGGAATAATCATGTTGTGTGGCGTTACGCCGCTATTTAGCCGACACGATGTCCTTTTATTGATGATGCTCAAAACGGCACAATGTCTATATTAATCTTAATTTGGGCGGACGGGTCGATACGAAAAGGAAAATATAAACCTAATGGGTCAAGGCCCAACTTTAGATGAGGGTTTCGTTTCTCCTAGTACAACTGAGCCCAAGAGTACAATTTTTTATCCAAATTCGAAACCGAATAGTTGCAAAAATTATAATAAGACGCAGATTCCAAGAATTACTAACTTCGAGAAAAGATGCCCTGGTTCGTGGCATCTGCCCTCGGCATTTCAAAATTGATTCTCGTCCTACAAAAAAAAAAACACAGAAATTTATTATTTTTTTTCCTGCATGGAAAATTTATTTCACAAAAGGTCCTGAGACCAAAAATAATGGAGTATCAAACAAAACTCTTAGCAGAAAAAAAAAAAAAAAAAAACTTCTTCAGTATTCTGACCAAATCAAAGGACATTTTTTTAATAAGTCTCAACTCACAACGGTAAAAAAAGTAATCAGATGTTTTATACTATTTTGTTTAGTCAATTGATACTGTATAAAGCAAGAACTATGCCGAGAGAAGACTTGTGGACGATACGTATGATCATAATCCTTTTAAAGATTGTTATGACAATTTTTTTTCTATTTTTTTTCAGTTTAAAAAAGGAGTAAAGATGAATGTTTTTTTTTTTAAAAGGATTAAAGGTTACATGAAAAATTAGCTAAGGAATAAAGAGGGGAAGGTCCCACTGGAATGCGATAAGACAACTATTTTCGACCAAAAAAGAAAAGAAAAAAAACAAAAACATTTTCACGAGTCTGATTGTCTGAAGCACAAAGCAAAAGCTTTTCGTAGTCGTAACCAAAACGCCAAATCATTACCGTTCAACTGAAATCTAACAGAGAGACTCTTTTCTTGGGATTTCGATCCCTTGTACGTTATCTTCTTTTCCTCCTTCTTCTTCTTCTTCTTCAACTTCTCTTTCTCCGACATCTTGTGTCGATTTAATTTCTGACTAGATGGAGAAAGAGAATACGCAGGAGAAGAAAACAGTGACTGATGGATTCGTCGGAGGTTTTTTCCCTGTCTCTACCACCAAGATCGCGTGGAAATCAAGAAAAAGATCAGGTTTTTCTCCTGTTTCTTGTTTTTGTAAGTAGACTTGTATTAGCTACTCTTTCTATTCTTGGTATGAAAGATTTGGGCTTTAAGCAGTCTGGAATTATCAATCGTTTAAGCCATGTTTGAATTTTAGCTCTCTGTGATGTGACCTGTCTTCTTAAAGTCTATGCTTAGAGATCTAGACATGGAGCTTTTTTAGTCTTAATCCCTCTCTCTCTTGACTCTTAAGCTTGGAAAATTAAAGACTTTGTAACTTTAATTTTGCTCTGCTCCGTTGCATGTGCGTTTGGAACTCAAAGCGTTAACGATTTTGATTGCAGCATCGGTAAACCCAGACAAGGCACCAGAGGCTGTTATGGAGGTCACACCAGAGAAGAACGAGACAACAGCAATGGAGACCGAGAAAGTTGGGGAACCAATGACCACAACTCCTCTTCTGTCTGAGAAAAGAAAAGCTCTGTTTGAGCCACTCGAACCCATTACAAACCTCAACGGAAAGCGACCAACAGCGGCTGATTCATTGCTGCCACCGCCTGATTTCGAGACTGCAAACTACCCGAAAGGCTGGCTGATCGGTAAGAAGAGGAAGCTTGTGAATGTTGATGTAGTTGAGAGCATGCGAAGAATCGCTGTCCAAGAAATGAACAGAAAGGTATAAAACAACATACAATGCAGATTTTTCTTGGTTGTTGTTGTTGGGGGTTTTGATTTAGGGATTGTGACAGGATCGAGAGATAGATGGGTTAAACGAGCAGCTAGAAGAGGATTCACGGTGCTTAGAGCATCTGCAACTTCAGCTGCTACAAGAGAGAAGCAAGAGAACAGAGATTGAAAGGGAGAACGCAATGTTGAAAGAGCATGTCGATATGCTTGTGAACATGATACAAGAAGATGAAGAAGGAGCTGAAGAACCCTAGCTAGTTTTTATCAAAATTATGTCCCTGCTCTTCTGTTTGTTTATTCTTTTGTAGATCTGTCCCGACCAATAAGGAGGAAAGAAAGAAGCTTTAGCACCATGTATTATTTGGTTAAGCGACTCTTGTACCCTCCTGTTAGAACAAAAATGATCAACAACGTTAGATTTTCTCTAAGGTCTGAGTTCTCCTGCAAGATTTGAACCTGGCATTCCATTGAATCGATGATCTTCACTGAAGTTCCTAGGAGGATGAAGAACTATTTGGTGTGTGTGTGTGTGTGTGTGTATATGTTTAAAGTTGCTTCAGCAGGAAACAGAGGCAAAAATTACAAGTTTCAGAAATAAGATATGTTCTGTATATATTGCTAAAGTTGTGTTAAAGTGTTTCCTTCTCCTATGAATAAATGAAATACACGGACCACGAATTTCGAGTGTCCATATTAGCTTTTGCAAAACAAACCTGCACGAACACGAAAGAGATGCTTCAGATTTACATGCCCAAAGTTTCCATCCCATCCACAGCTTCTTTTCTGATTTATTTGAAAACTCACTATAACACAGTAGTTAAAAAGACATAGAAAGCTTGAGTTGTGTAATCAAACTTTTGGTTTTTATTATCATCAAAGATCCATTATTCATTCAATCACAGTCGTGGTTGTTTTTGGTAATGACTACTACATTACAAACATTGTCAGACCACTAAATTTTTATTCTTCTTTCTGATGGAAATCACGGGTTTGACTAAGATTACCATTGAGAGTTGCGTGATATATCCTTTTGTCGCTAAGTCCCAAATCCGATAGAATCAAGTTACCCTACAAGCAACAAGAAGAAAAACAGAGCCAAACGTTGGTAAGCAATAACACACTAGCCGAAAGTATATATACTACAGCTCTAGTTTAACTGTAGTTAAAGAAAGCAAATACCTCGGTGGCCATTAATCTCCGAACATTGCTAGCATAGAGTTTGGGATCATCTTTCTCTTCTTGTGATGGGTAGTATACCGGTAACCGTATGACTTCCAAGTGATTTACGAATTGACATAGAAGGAATAAGATGTGGCGTGCCTGGAAAACAAGAAACATGATTCTTGCAACTCTACTAAAGAAAAGCTGTTTTTTAAAAGCGGAAACTTCTGAGGAAACCGCAAAATTCTTTAATAAGAAATACTCACCCCGGATATTGTATCCCATGCCACGCTGAAGCGCTCATATGGATATTTTAAAATTACCGGAAGAACAGGAGTTCCAGCCAAAAATGCACCTGTCTTGAATGTAAGTAAGTAGTCTCCATTGGTAGTTGTTCCTTCTGCAGTGAGACCAAATAGCAATTTTAAGGAATCAATGATGGTTTGCTCGATAAATTGATTATGAGAGCAATACTGAACCTGGAAAAAGCATAATAGTTGGAGCAGATTTATTCCTATGAGCTTCTCGAACTCTTTCATTTACTGTGCCTGTAAAGATAAAAACAGCAGTTAGATATATAACATGAAGACTATTTAGAGAAGCATTAGAGATTTGGCTCATAAAATTCCTAATTATCAAGTGCATAACACAGACTGGCAACAAAAGGAAGTAAAACTAGCTGAAGATTTTTCGGTTCTTGGAAAGAGTAAAAGATTTTGTGTTGTTTGTAAGAATCACATACCAGATACACCCTTGAAATCAGGGGATTTTGCTTCTCGTTGGACATAGACACAACCAAGGCATTTGCTGTCAGGAAAAAACAAAACAAGATATAACCAAGTGTGAGATGATCGATACAAACTAATAACAGAAACAAGGACACTTTGAAGTTGATATGAGGTACAAATATTTTTTCACGAACTTAAGATAAGTCATTCACAACTCACCTAATGAGGCCAACAAGAGGAAGTTTGCCCACTGATCTCTTCAGCATCAAAATCATGAGGGAGAACAGACAAATAAATGTTAATGTCATTGCCAAAACGATACCTAATTGTGAACTTCAGCCAGTAGTTTAACAGGACAACCAAAAGAGTGTATTTATATCAACTAACCTTGGCAACAAAACTTGGAAAAGAAGCAGACATATGATACAAAATGTCCAAGTACGAAACGTGATTAGAGACAATGGCTCCAGGTCTTTCAGGTTCCTCCGTGGCAGCTTCCCCTTTCTGGTTAATCTGCAGCCAAAAGACAAGATGAATCAAGATAAAAGACAAACGCCAAGCCGTCAGTGGGAACTAAAAAATGAATCAATTTCAGCAAAAAAGAGGTCCCAAATAAGGACCATCGTAATAAATTGTACAGCAACCTAACTTCTTCTTTGAGCCAACATTGTCGTACCAAGCTGGAATCCTACCAATAAATTGCCCCTAAACTATATCTTCTTACAACAAAGTCTGACACTTTCAAGGTTGCTTATAACTAACTATCCAATCCTAGAAGTTCCTCCTACATAGCAAAACACCTAGCTGACTTAGCTAAGCATATACCTCCGCAGAAGTAGTTTTAGGATTGGAATCCATGGCTGAATCTCGATCTCGACGGCTCTCCTGAATCCAATAAAAACCAAATACGAAAAGCAAAACCCTAGAGAGAAACCTCCCACAGCGCACGATAACAGTCCTTCTCCATCCTCCCATGTGAGCATAATCTTCCTGAACAACCACACCACCTTCTTCTTCCTCTTCCTCTGCCCCACGATACGGAGCAGAAAACAGCGTAAATAGCCTACAAATCAAGTAATAGAGAAGCAAGAGGGTCATGGACAGAATAAAGCGCAGTGGAACAAGCGTGACCATTGCAACAGCCAACTTGATCTTCTCCGTCATCGGAAAAGGACCCAAACCCATCGTCCCATACAAATCCGTCCTGGCGTAAGGTGCGAACTTTTTGTCTAGCTCTTCAATGGCAGCAGCCAAATCGGATTCTGATTTCAGCAACGGCCTTTCCTCTTTGCTCGAGGGTGGATTCGAATTCATATCTTTGAGCTCTGATTCCATCATTCTTTTCACCTAATCTAAAAATCTAATCTTTTTTTTTTGTTTTTTGTTTTTTTAATGAAAGAAGGAGTTTCAGGTATTGGAATCACACAAGGAAGAGTGGGTTCGTCCTGTGTTTGGATGATGATGATAAAATAGATCGCGGATCTGAAGAAAGTGTCATCCTTTTCCTCGTCGTCTCTAGATTTCCCGTGAAGGTTTCAGCTTTCGCGCACACGTAGATTCGCCGTAAAAGGTAAACATGAAACTAAACAAGTGTTTTTATTCGGTGTAACGAGGTACATGCTAACATTATATACGCTCATCTATCTTAACCGTTAGATGGATTTGTTGCAACGAAAACGGACCACGATTGTGACTTCATCTTCTTAATTAAAAAAACAAAAATTCTCCCATCTTTTTTTTTTGGTAAAATATTTCTCCCATCTTATTTTAGAGTTTTTTTTAGTTGTAGATATCTTTTCTTATCCAAATGGAAAATTTCTTGTTTAACTTGGATATAAATTGCATGATACATATTTATCTTCTTGGATAATATTTGTTTTTTCCGGATTTATTCACCCCTAGAAGAAAATAAGGTAAAGGTATAATTGTTTTGTTCCTAAAAAAAAAGGTTTAATTGTTTTGTTTCTTCCAATGAAATGTAAAAGATATGAAGCATAGTATATTTTTATATCAATTTACGCAAAAAAAAAAAATTTAAAATTATTATACGTTAAAATAATAACTAAATGTAACTGTTAATACTCTAAAGTATTACAAGGCATACCCCACCATAATAATAATGATAATGAAAACTATATAACCCACGAATAATTCCGTTTACAGATTATATATCCCATGTAGAATGGAGAAGAGTGAGATAAAATCAATTTTAATTTGAAACAGGTAAATCAAGTGGTCGGACCGAATCGATGCCTATTCTCTTCTCTCTTTAGTGGCAAACAGAGCAAATCAAATCACGTACCAACTTACCCCTGCATAATATAAAACCGTACAATCACAAGGCATGTCTCCTTTCATTCGAGAGCAAGATTAATCATTTGTTGTTGTTCTAGCTCTCTTAATGATTAAAGTCTTTGTATGATTCTTATTGAGAAAAGAGACTGGACATTAACAAATCAACTTTCTTAATTATAATGTAAAGTTTGTACAGTCCAAGACAATATCATACCTATGCAACCTCCATATCCATTACTGGAATCTAGTGAATAAGATATTAAAAACTATGTTCGACAAAAAAAAAAAAAAAAAAATTAAAACTATATTTTATATGTGTAGTTGTGGTACTAAAATGTCTTGTGAAGACACATATATATATGTGACAGTGTGTCATGGTAATAAATAAAAATCCAAAACAATTTCAATAAGAGTTAACGAGCAAAACCTTAGTTAATACTATGCTTACTAACCTAAAAACAAAAGTGGAAGTTGCGACAGTTAGATTCCTTGTGATGGTGAGTAGTCCTTTCTACTGTATTTGTTTGTTCTTTGCTAAAAACTTATGGGAGGAATAAATTACGATAAGAAACAACGCATATATACAAATCTACTGTCATTTGTCCTTTCTAGGTCATGTCATAACTTAATCAGTGGTCTATTTAACAGTAATAATCATTATATAACAATGTTCTTTTTATTTTTTGAACCATTGTGAAACAATTTTATCAGCGCCGGCTCATTAGGACGAGCGAGGGACCGCCTCGGATTCAACAAAATACTTAGATAAAAGAAAAGGATCTGACCAAAATATGGCATTTACTGAATGTTAATTATTACTAACATATATCCCTCAAGTTGTATATAGAAGAATATTGTATCGGCTATAGGATTCTGTTTTAACACTAAGCTATAGAATATCAACATTGTTAATTACAACTATAGTGCGCATACAAAGAATAAATTCTCCACTGGCAGCAGCGGCCGAGACTGTAAAAAACTAACAGAAGCAGCACCACCATGTACACATTGAGTTTGGTTCTTCTAACAAAACCAAAGTTTAATCCTATATTAAAACCATTAAAGACGTTGTAAATCTTTAATTAGTAATTTGGTAATGAAATTGCAGTAATTCACGTGAATCCCCAATAATTTTCTCATGCACAAAGTGGGGTCCTGTTTTTTTGCCTTTGCCACTTCTCGCCAGCCCTTCCTCTTTTGTTCCCTTCACTACCTCCAAACTTCCCAAGAATCTCTCTTTCTCCTTCTCTCTCTCTTCTCTATTCTCTCTCCCCTCTTATTTTCCTCTCAAGTGAATCCTCCTTACGAAAATGTTGAAGAAAGCAACAAATTATCTCCCATTGAATCGTTCACTTGCTCCTTTGCTTCTTCTTCTTCTTCTTTTCCTTCTCTCGGGTATTGTTCATGGCGTCGAAGAGAAGAAGATTCTCAGTGTACACAACAACATCTGGTCTCCCAAGAAATCAACCGAAGCTTCCAGTTCATGTTTCTCTCGCAGTCTTGGTAAGTACTTTTTTGTTCCTCAAACGCTCACCAACCATAGAGAAACTGCTTGGAAAAATATTATAAGTACTTTTAATATTAATGGCGTGATTTAAGGTCAGATTAGCAAAAGTCTCAAAATTTATAAACTCTTAATTAAAGTCACTAGCTTTTACACTACTTTATACAGTATTTATAATATCCCTTTTCCTTAAATTGGGATTAGTATAGTTATTCTGCTATAAGCTTTACATATAGAATCTTTCTACCATGGAAGACAACTCATCTACCACATATGTTTGTATATCCAGAGTATATTTATATACTTTGTTACGTCTTAACCATCTGTTTGTTTTTTTATCTCCTCTTGTTGACTCTTTACTCTCTGTTTATGTTAGCTGTTTAATGCAAAGAAACAAGATCTGTTTATCTTTAGAAAAGTTGATAATTAATTTTGTTTTGAATACATAGGAAAAGGAAGAGAATCTGAGAAGAACCTTGCTCAGGAAACATAGAGAACTTTGCTCAGGAAAGACTACAGATTGGGGTAAGAAGCTGAGAAGAACCTTAGTTCTTGATAAAATTCGAGTTCAATCACTTCAACTCAAAATCAAAGAAATGACCTCAAGCACCACTGCACAATCCGTTTCCGAAACTCAGATTCCGTTAATCTCAGGGAAAAACCTTCAGACTTTGAACTACATAGTGACAGTTGAATTAGGAGGGAAAAACATGAGTTTGATCGTCGACACTGGAAGTGACTTGACTTGGGTTCAATGCCAGCCTTGCAGATCCTGTTACAACCAAGAAGGTCCTTTGTATGACCCATCAGTGTCATCTTCTTACAAGACGGTGTTCTGCAACTCATCTACTTGTCATGACCTTGTAGCAGCTACCGGTAAATCAGGCCTTTGTGGAGGTAATAATGGCGTCGAGAGGACAACTTGTGAGTACGTTGTCAGCTATGGAGATGGCTCATACACTCGAGGAGACTTGGGCAGCGAAAGCATCCTATTGGGCAACACAAAACTCGAAAACCTCGTCTTTGGTTGTGGCCGAAACAACAGAGGTCTGTTTGGGGGAGCCTCTGGTCTAATGGGTTTGGGAAGAAGTTCAGTTTCTTTAGTCTCCCAAACTTTGAAAGCTTTCAACGGAGTCTTCTCATACTGTTTACCTTCTCTTGAGGATGGAGCTTCTGGTTCATTGTCTTTCGGGAATGATTCCTCTGTTTACAAGAATTCAACTTTCGTCTCCTACACGCCGCTAGTACAAAACCCTCAGCTTCGATCCTTTTACATTCTGAATCTCACTGGTGCTAGCATTGGTGGCGTGGAGCTGGAAAAGTCAAGCTCTGGTAGAGGGATTCTTATTGATTCAGGAACGGTTATCACGAGATTGCCACCTTCCATTTACGAAGCTGTAAAGACAGAGTTTCTGAAACAGTTTTCCGGGTTTCCTTCAGCTCCTGGTTATTCAATCTTAGACACTTGCTTTAACCTCACAAGTTATGAAGATATAAGCATTCCCACTATCAAAATGATCTTTGAAGGTAACGCTGAGCTCGAAGTGGATGTCACTGGTGTGTTCTACTTTGTCGAGCCTGACGCGTCTCTGGTCTGCTTGGCCTTGGCAAGTCTGTCATATGAAAATGAAGTCGGGATCATCGGAAATTACCAGCAGAAAAACCATAGAGTAATATATGATACAAAACAAGAGAGGCTTGGAATTGCTGGAGAAAACTGCAGTATCTGATGAATACCCCATAACTTAATATCCTTTGTGTGTTTCCTTCATATCATGAAAGCCAATTTGCATTCTCTCACCATTCTTAGAAATATATATATGTCCGCATCGGTATAGCAGTAGCTTATGATGAATTGTAAGAAAAATGTTTGATGATCTTCTGAGAGGAAGGAAAATGATCGAAACCATAACAAACAATGAACGGACAAAAAGACCTGGAGAAATTTCTTAAATTCACAGCAATACGTCCGCTGGAATTTCAATGAATCCACTTGATATGTTGGCCAAGAATCTGATGTTCCCGTGCCTAAAAACAAAACTGATTCAACTCAAGCTTCATCACTTATCAGAGCAGTCATCTCTATCTTCTCGATATCAGTTACACCTTCACTTCTTCTGTTTGTTAGCATCTCAGCCGGAAGAATGGTTGAGTTGGGATCAACATTTGGTATCAAAAAGACCAATCCGATTGGAATGACCCTCAATAAACTCCTGATTACAATAACCAACCAGAGATTATCAAACTGAGTTCGCGTAACTTTCAGGGCATGTAGTAATACTCCTCCACCCCACGACGACATTAGGTGTCCTATGTGTTCAATCGACATGAGCAAAGCAAAGAAAGTGCCTTCCATACCAGCAGGGCAGAGCTTGGAACTGAGAACAAGAATCGGCAACCACTTGATTCTACCGATCATATGAGAAACGAACTCATCTACCACTATGAAGAAGTAATCAGGGACACCAAGCTTCAGATTTATGCGCAGCACCAGGACCAAATCCAGAAATCCTGACAGGACAGATAAGGAAAGTGCCCAAAAGACCACACTCCGGAAAGGGAAGTTCTTCAGAAAGTTCTGATAAAGAAGTATGCCCACGAGAGAGCCAATTGCACCAAACGACAGAATGGATCCTACTGCTTCCTAAGGAACAGAAAATAACTACGTTAAGCCGAAAGCATTACAGAGAGTTCCCAAATGTTTTACGTAAGGGCAGGGAGAGGGTGAGATCCAGCTCTACTGGTAATGGCACCTTTGAAAAGGAAGGACCATCCTTTGCATCTGTATACCAATAGAACATGCCTTCGTGAATGTGCAAGCTCACTGAAGCTGACAATAG
Source organism: Erysimum cheiri (assembly GCA_900406345.1). Taxonomy (NCBI): domain Eukaryota; kingdom Viridiplantae; phylum Streptophyta; class Magnoliopsida; order Brassicales; family Brassicaceae; genus Erysimum; species Erysimum cheiri. The sequence goes on along the minus strand of OVAQ01000199.1, from coordinate 12,366 downwards.
CATGAACAAGCATGGTCGCCACACCTCACCGAATTGGAAGGTTTTCCATATTGCGCTTCCAGCATCCAGAAACTTCTCATTCACCTGAAAGCAGAGTTACTCAGTTACATACTAGTTTCAAGAATATGGTTGGGTCAAAGGGGTAGCAAAAAAACATACATGCTTGCGACCTAGACTGCGGGAAGGAGATTCTTTTAGAACAATCCCCACTACAACAACCAATCCTGCAGTCAAACCGAGTAAACCGTACACACCCTGCCAGGAAAAAGACACAAGGAGTGGAAAACACTTAAAGCATTGCTCTGAAACCTTAACGTTGAGACTCTCGGCATTTCAGGGATAGCTTTAAAGAGCCTACCTTGGACCCAACCAAGTGCACCAAAACGCCGCTAAGGGAGAAACCAACCAAGGATCCAATCGAAGAACTCAAACCACACAAACTTTGCATATCTGCAGCAAGTGTAGGATGACTTATGCTAGATTGTGTTACACAAGCATCAATGGTTACATCTGCTATCGCAACTCCAGCACTTCCTGCGACAAGACAGGACAAAGCCAGTGCAAGATGCAGATTCGTTTGCAGCCATAACACCATCATGGAAATCATAGCAAGAACACCTAAAATCAAAATAGAGAAAACAAAAGATTACATCTTTGATATATCAAGAGCTAAAGAGAAGAGCTTTTTTGCTTGATGAGTAAATTTACCGGCGAGTATGAAATAGGGTCGTCTCCTATAACCCCAAACCGGGACAACATCGGTGAACAATCCCCAAAGAGGTTTAATGATCCAAGGAATCTGAATCAAACCAACGTAAACCTGCGCTTCAGAAGGTTGTATCTGCTGCACGTCTTTAAAGAAGTACTGCGTGCTGACTTTGCTGAGGCCTTTACCAAGGCCTTGGCTAACACCATAGACGATAATCACACCGAAGAAGAAGCTCCAGTGAAGCTCTTCAATGAGCATTCTAAGCCACCGTAAAGGCCGTTTAAACACCAGATCTAAAATTCCTTCTTTCCTCTTGTCTTGGTGATTTCGCAGAGAATCGTTCTCGTACTCCGCTTCCTCCGGTCGATTAGCCATTTGCGTAGAGAGAAGTTGACGAACAAGGGATCTGACTAATGGCTGCTAACTTACTATATATAGCACAAAAATCTTTGATGACGTCATGGATGACGAAATCACACACACGAAAGTCTTGGAATTAGACTTCCGATATACGACAAAAATAAAAATGACCTGATAATTTTGTTAAATAGCTTAGTCGCTCCCAAAGACGACATGGATGACGAAACTCGATCGTAAGAGCTTGGACTTGAGATCTTTGCCTCTTTGGTGTTTCCATAATTTCGATTTCGGCAGGTCTTACTTTACTTACAGAATAACTTGAGCGGTTTTCAGAGGAAGAGTTTGCCTTGGCAAATGGCTAGGGTAAAATTGATGATGATCGTATCCTGCAAGGTACATGTTAGAGATAGAAGCGGCAGTGGCCAAGCTACGTGCACTTCAAACAGAAGATCAATGGGAGGGGGCTTAATTACCATCTAATGTTTCTTACTGACTTTGGTTCGAAGCTTTCCAATCTAATTTGAAGATTCACGTGTTTATTATATTTAAAGACTCTCTTACTACGATCGATTAACGAACATCTCAACTGTTGAATTGAGGATTTGCTTTTCTTTTTGCATTGTTAGATTGGGTTTTGTTGTTTTGGATATATATATATACTTTCTCTTTGGTCAAGCCCTATCCATACATAGTTTGATGTTATCTTTTTATTCGATCCTCCTTGGTGCTTTTCGAGGATTAACTAATAAGGCTTTGGCTGTTTCGTCTTTCTCATTCAGTTTTTCAACTTGTACAACGAGATTTCATCTAATATCTTTTGCGTTTACTCGTTATTTAATTATATTTTCTTAAAAATTTTAGCAGTCATTATGTTATTGTTAATACTTAATAATCTCAGGTGAAAATAAAAAAATTATTTATTTAAATGCTTACTTATGATTTCAGATGCGAATGACAAATTTCATAATCACATAGATTCTCCACCCGTCACTACCAAATACTACAATTTATTTGGAGGGTTCTTAGTTGGTAATATTTGACTCTAATTGGCAAACTTTACCATTATTGTTGACAACCCCTTCCACCTGCAACACAAAAATGGGGGGCAGGTAGTAGAGACATTATAGTTAATAAATTATGACTTTTATTCATACAAACATTAAGAAAACAGATAATAGTTTGGAAGTTACGATATTTAATATATCTTTTATATGATATTTAACTGAATGATCAGTTTCTTGTTGACATCATCTCCTATGGGCCGACCAAGAAGTAGATCAACCAAGAAGCGATAAATCGTGAGGCATCCAATTTTGCTTGCCTACTATATCCATTTTTTTCTTTCGCTAAGTACAACCTTCCACGTGTCCAATTCTAATTAAATGAGAAGATAAACACATTAATACAGATGCTAAATTTTGTTTGCTAGTCATAATCAAATTAAGAATGGTTCATTCTGATTATAGAATTTCTTAATGGTGATTAATAATCATTCTAAATAAGAAAAGTGCAAAAATGGTAGCATATATGAATCTAATTAAGAATACATACGTGACAGTGGAACTAAACGGTTATAGAACTGGATATCAAATGTAAAAACGCATACAGTACAAGATAAGTAGTGCCATAATATTAGTGACCTATCGTATGATCACACGTATTTGTACAATTTAATCCTTAGTTATAAATTTTATAAAATAGTTTAAAATTTTGTAATTTTTATAGCAGTATTATAAGTTTTGGTAAATGATAAACTTACGAAATTTTCATTTCAAGTATTTTACAAACTTGATTAGTCGGCTGAGAGAATCTATATGTGAAACCAAAATTGTTATAGAATTTTTACATATCAAAAAAAAAAAAGAAACGAAAAAAAAACTGTGACGGATTTAATATAAATACTCAACCATTTCCAACTATCTTTTTCTCATTGAGAAACTCTCGTATTCATTACTGTCTCTCATCCTTTATTCTTCTCATTCACCGGTAATGGCAAAAGTCTCTCGGCGGAGCAAGAAAACAATCGTTGAGGATGAAATCGGCGATAAAACAGCGTCTGAGTCTGCGTCCATTGTCTTAAAATCCAAACGCAAACGTAAGGCGCCGCCTCAAAACGCTCCTCCTCAACGCAGCTCCTCATATAGAGGCGTCACAAGGTCTCCCTTCAGAACCCTTAAACGACGCCGTTTTTAGCAGCTTCCTTTTTTGGGCGATGAATTAATTTTAATATTCCGGTTGAATAGGCATAGATGGACGGGGAGATACGAAGCGCATTTGTGGGATAAGAATAGCTGGAACGAGACACAGACCAAGAAAGGACGACAAGGTCTGTCTATACTTACACATATATGCCCGCCCGTAACAAGATTTTGTTAGTTGTTATGGTCTTAGATTGGATTGCGATGAATTCGGAAACTCCTCTTTCTCCGGACAGACTTTGTCCTTCACTGTTCTTGATTTGATTCTTGATTATTATTTTTTAATTTCTGGTATTTTTGATGATGGTGGTGTGCAATGGATGATGAATGCTGACTCATCAAGTGCAGTTTATCTAGGTGAGTTTTTTTTAGCCAATATCCATTTCGATTTCATTTTCATATAAGTTGAAGAAAATACATAATTATTTGATAAAGTAATGTACTTTTTTTGTTTCCCTATCACTTTTTCTTTTAAATACTATTCGACAAAGTGATGAAAAAAGTCCACATATACATGTGTGATATGGTTGTAAACTTAAAGATTGAAATCCACCGAAATTGGTAGAGCCACTTTATTTATTAGCTGTTCTCTTTGGGTCCAAACGCAATTCGTATTTGTCATTTTCTACTATTATAGTATAAAAATAATTAAAACCGTATCGTATATTCTTATTAAATTTAATACTATATGGTTTATGGATAGGGGCTTACGACGAAGAAGAGGCAGCAGCACGTGCCTACGACTTAGCAGCATTGAAGTACTGGGGACGAGACACACTCTTGAACTTCCCTGTAAATTTTCTCCACATCCATCCATATAAATTATTATTTTTTCTTACAACATTTATTTATATTAAAACGATTTCTCTCATGATCTTTGTTTGCTACACAATCTTCCCGCCTACTAGTTTTTAGAACACAATAAACAAGAAAAAGCATGTTCTACTTGTAAATTGTAAAATGCAATGCCGGTTTAATTTCTTCTTTTTTTTCATTTGTTTTAAATTTAATTGGGCTGTTAAACTTCGTGTTTCTTTGGTTAATTTGTTAGTTGCTTACTTATGAAGAAGACGTCAAAGAAATGGAAGGCCACTCCAAGGAAGAGTATATTGGATCACTGAGAAGGTAATTGACAATTTCAGCAATCATTATACCAAATTGATTAATCATAGTTTTTAATAATAACTTACAACATTTTGGTGTAGAAAAAGTAGTGGATTTTCTCGCGGTATATCGAAATACAGAGGTGTTGCAAGGTAAACAGAATTTCAATATAAATAAATAGTCATATTAGACTAACTACTCTGATATTAGAAGTTGCCAATGAAACACAAAATTTAAAATGATTGTATATATATATATATATATATATATATATATATAAGTTGTCGAAACATGAATTTGCAGGCATCATCATAATGGGAGATGGGAAGCTCGAATTGGAAGGGTGTTTGGTAATAAATATCTATATCTTGGAACATACGGTATTTAATTCTATTTATCCTTACTTTATATATTTTTCTTTGGATGGTAATATTTTCTGAAATGTGTAAATTCCTACTTTAGTAAAACCCAGTTTCAGCAAATCCAAACCTTGAAATTTGGGGTTAGTATGAAATTGGAGTTATTCTCTGTTCTCCTGTTAAGTGGGACATTAGTAGACCATGACACGATTTCACATATTCTACTATTTTATAGTATTACACATATAAAAAAAAAAAGAATTGATGATAGAATTAAATATGGTAGGAAACAACGAAGGTCACCACGATATGCATGAATGTAGTCAAAGGAACAACTCTTAAGATTTTTTTTTTCTTGTCAACAAACTCCAAGAAAATTTAAGTCACACACATGGTAGATCTTAGGTCATAGGAATTCAAAAGAATATGTACTATAAATACATATGCGTGGGCGCTTGACATATGGACTTAGTGGTTATGAACCTTTAGAGGGTAATCAAATCTTGTTGGTTGGGAACTAGATCACCGAACCCATCTACTTACTCAAGCTATTTATTATATTGTTTCCACTTTTAAAGTTACTCATCCAACTTTATTGACAAATGAATTCTCTTACATATTATATGGTTCCCAATTATTATTATTTTTTGTCGTATGTAACTCACCCATAAGCACATAACTCAATTTAAACCTGAATTATGATACGACGATGATACTAATACAAATTGTTAAGCCATGCAACCCGATCATTTTTAAATTACTTTTTATTCATTATTAAAAAAATTCACATGCAAAGGCAATGTTTATTTTTATATAATCACATGACATGTTGACATGCATATATCTTTTTTTTTTTTTTTTGTCAAATGACATGCATATATCTAGATCACATAACATGCATATTACTACTCCTTCTGCTCCTAAAAAATTGATGTTTTGAGTTTTAATTTTATTCTTAAAAGATTGATTTTCTAGATTAAAAAAACTGAAATAACTTTTTTACTTTATGTTTTTNTTTTTTTTTTTTTTTTTTTTTTTTTTTTTTTTGGGCAAACAGTAAGTAATTGTCTAAACTTTTTCTTTCTACTCATAAAATAATTTTAAACTAATTAAAAACTAAAACTACTTTATGTCTTAATATGTGTGAAAAATATAGAACATCAATTTTTTAGTAACAGATGGAGTACTATATTAGTGCGTGGATATATAGTATATTTATTTTTAAAAATATATAAATCTATCCACTTTTAAAAGAATTAAAAAAAACATATTTATACTAATGGGAGAGAAGTTCTGTGAAATTATGGTATAGTACACAATATTTTGATATGTAACATTTAAAACCCTGTTGACGTGCAGCCACGCAAGAGGAAGCAGCAATCGCATACGACATCGCGGCAATAGAGTATCGTGGACTTAACGCCGTTACCAATTTCGACGTCAGCCGTTATCTAAACCCTAACGGCGCCGCAAATCATATCCCGGATAAACCCGATTCCGACTCCAAGCCCATTCGAGACCCTAATCACGAGCCAGATGATAACGAATTTCCGAAATCTGAGGAGATAACCGAACCATCTACTCCGCCGGAAGCTATTCCAACTCGCCGGAGCTTTCCCGACGATATCCAGACGTACTTTGGGTGTCAAGATTCCGGCAAGTTAGCGACGGAGGAAGACGTTATATTCGGTGGTTTTAACTCTTTCATAAATCCTGGTTTCTATAACGAGTTTGATTATGAGCCTTGATCGTATTTTTCACAAGTTTTGTTTTTATTAATCTATTATGCATCGAATACTATATCTCTCAGTGATGATTCTATCATAAAGCTCTTAAATTTCAAAAGAATCAGACGTAAAGGTAGCAACTTTATTTATAACTAGAACACAACACCATTCAGACAACTCTTTCAAAGATGAATCATCTGAGTTCTTATTTGTAGAACCATAGGTCTCAGCTGAAACTTGAAACATTGCTTGAGACAAATCTCAATGCAGCAATGCATCTGCTAATGGAAATGTCGGAGATATATCCACTGGTACCTAAAACACAAACAAACCATCAAAGCAGATTATTCTATGTGCATCATCATCTGGAAATCTCAACTCAATTTGATTTTACTATCCTGTTACGAGACTGTACCTTAACGCTTTCGAGATTCTCCAGAGCGGTTTTCAATGGTCCGGTGACAGTGCAGTACTTATCTAGAAGCAACGTTGCTGCGTTTTTGTCACCTTTTCCTTGAATGGTTAGTATCTCATGGCTCAGACTCTCAACTGCACATTCTATCTTTAAATACGGGAACACAAGATTCAGGATAGTTTCGATATGATTATTCAGGAAGTTCTCATGGAAACTTGGATGGATACCTTAGCGAAATCAACCGAGAAGGTAGAGTCCTTGTGGAAGACGAAGGCTCCTTTCTCATACAACCAGTTGAATTGCAAGGCTTGCCCTTTCCTGAAGCCATAGGAGACAAACAATGTCAGGAACTAAACTATACATATAGGAGAGTGGACTGGATTAATCATAAGGCCGAGATTCTCTATGTCATTCATTACCCATGAGCTTCTGTGAGACCAAACCGGATGGACCGAAAGCATCCAGCTAGGAAAGAAATATACATACTCTCCACCATACTCTTCGAAAGCAACCCCTGTTGAATGGTTTGCAAATTAGACTTAGATGAAGAAAGTAGTGATAATAACTAGTAATGATGGTTATTAACCTTAGTGATGAGAAACTTCAGTGCCCAAAGACCAACTATATCTGCTTTTGCTTCTTCCATTGCAGAATGGACTTCTTGTAGTTCCTAGATCAAGGAAATACCGAGAAAACCAAGGTAAAATTACCAGCCACAGGGCAAACGGTTCTTAATTAGATGTCTGCATTCTTCCAAAAAGAAGTATAACCTTTCTCACTGTTGAGGTTTGACCATCAGGAAGGGTTATGGTATGAGGACCAATGCCATGGCAACATTCATGGCAAATGGTGTGAGTGAAGAAAGAATCAAAATCAACTAATCCTCGCTGTTCCTTGCTGATGGTGATTTCAGCTATAGGCTTTAGAATATGTTCAAACCTAGAAAAAAAGGCTTAGTGAGACGTAATGTGTGACACTGTTTATAGATGAAACATGGGATAAAGGAACATTACTTTGCCTCTTGAACGTTTTTGAGCATAACCATTGATGTTCCTCTGTCTTTGACAATTTTCTCATCGTTTGGCAAGTTGTAAGCAACAGTCTGAGGACCTCTGACATCCTGTCTCAATCCAGAAAAAAGTGAACCATGAATATAGGCAAAACATTTTCTTTCCCTTCCCTCTCTCATATGGATGCTGAGAGGAACTTACTCCGGAATTGTAAATTAACTGGATGACTCGAATAGGAGCAGCAGATACATCTTTCGATTTGTATACACTGTCAAGTGGGAGATTATCTTCCAATAGCTACCAGAAAGTAGAAAAGGAAAAATGATCTTAGAGAAAAAAAAATGGTAAACGTGAACTAATGCAACTTTGATTGACTACAGTTGCGAAAAGAGCCGTACCTTTAGATTGTCACCAAAGAGTTTCAGATCAGCTGTGGCTTTATCATCTCGAATACCGATGAAGGTTTCAAATGTAGCCTTAGATGAAAAACAAATACAGATTAGAGAGAAATCTAATGCAACAAACCTATCACAAATCAAAAATAAATGGTAAAACGGAGTTGCATTTCATGACAGTTAATGTACAACTGTACAAGTGCAAAGCTGAGGGGAGGATTTTGAGCATCAGCATAGGCAGAAATCTAATGCAACAAACCTATCACAAATCAAGAATAAATGGTAAAACGGAGTTGCATTTCATGACAGTTAATGTACAACTGTACAAGTGCAAAGCTGAGGGGAGGATTGTGAGCATCAGCATAGGCAGATCAATGCAAAAGCACATGTTTATGTAAATTCTTACCTTGTACCCAAAGATTTCATCCTCGTACGTCTCATATGGACCAATGGTAATATCCAATTTTGAATCCTACAAAAGATGATAAGTCGAACCAAAAGAGTTTTAAACTATGGTGCAAGACTGATAATAACAGTAACTTATTAAGAGCTAGTTACAAAAACTATCCTCTTTTATAACAAAGGAAAAACACAGAAGACTACAAGACCATGAATGGGCAGAAAAAAGTTACCAAGTCCATCCATGCGATGTCTGACTCATAGTACTCATTTGAAAGGAAGGCTTCAGCTTTGCTGTGCAGCAGCTTCTTCAAACTATGTGAAAGCATTGTGAAGTATTTCAATATACTAAGCCACTCGAATGGGCGTATACCTTTTATATGGTAAAAGTAAGAAACTGCATGGTAAAGGCTAAATATACCTTGGCGAACTGACCAAGTCCCCAGCTTTGTGCAAAAGTTCAGAAGCTTTCGTAAGGAAAGGCCGATATATTTCTGAATAAGGAATACTATAGAGATCGGAATTAGAGTCTTGTTTCTTCTTTGTGCTGTTGGCAAGATGATCAGATAGAGGAGCATCTAGATTAGCTTCACTTCGCCTTCTTATAACACTGAAAAATCCTGTTGCAGCCTGCTTTTGCTCTTCTGTAAGACCATTGAGCCATAAGGTGAACTCCTATAGATTGTAGAAACACATTTCTTACTACGGATATGGAAACGGACGAAGAAATGGAGAAGAAAGATTAAGTATGTGGGGGTACCATTTTATCCATATCGGAAGGGTAGAAATTAGAACCAGGTGGTTTAGTCACTGGAAAAGCTGCTCTATATTCAAGACCCTTCCAGCCAGCAATGGATTTTGTTGCTTCAGGAAGCAACTTCACAGCTGAATCCGACGTACTCAAGAATGCTTCATTTTCATCAAGAGATGACCTGCAAATGAAAAACGAAACATCAATCTCTTGGACTGATCTCTCCTAATCGTAATGAGGTTTGACACACCGGATATTTTAACAAATTATGTTCACGACAACATCTATTGCAACTTTTATTAACAAATTATTAAATTCTGCACCAGAACCGTTGATGAATCCTAACCCTTTCCCAAGAACTTAGATGTTAGAACAAAGCCAGTTTTATGATAATCACCATGGACATTTGTTGATAAGGAAGTATTCCCATTTTAATTTGTCCAGTTCTGATGCATTGGCATGATCCTTCAGCCAATCTCTTAGAGCTGGATTGCTGTTCCAAACCTGATAAAAGGATAACTTATTTAATTCATTTTAAGATCAATCATGAGATTTAATGCCCACAGCCCAAAAAAAACGAAAATTCTGACTACAGATCCACACAACCTGCTCATAAAATATATCGTCCATAATTTTTGCAGCCTTCACAATCAGCCCCAACGCTTTCTGATCTGCTTCAGAGAGTTCTGTCAACTGCAGATAAATGAAAGGTGTCTCAAAATGCAAATTTATTTCATGGACTGAAACAATACGATTTATATGGTACATATGAAATAAAGAAATCACAATTGTATATGTGACAAATTTATACCTTTGCTTCGAGGGTGACAGGAGAATATCTCTGGAGTTGCTTTTGCAGAGATAAACTACGCGCCTCAGTGTTCACTTTGCACCTTCAACAAACTCAAAAGAAACACTCCATGTAAGATAGACATTTCCATATAAAACCTGCAGCTTAGCAATGGATAGGAGATTTTTGTTTTCTTCTATATCATGTAACTGGAATATATCAGAGATGAGCAAAAAACAAAAAAAGAAATAACTCAGAAAAGACCAATAAGAGATAACGTACCTCTGTCTGATTATGTCAAATAGTCTTCCATACTCCCCATTTACATCATATGGCACATAAGCAGGATCTTCCTTTGCCAGAAAGTTTCTGTACTCTTCGTAAGGTATGTATTTTACAGCGGAGACTTCCTCTTTCTGATATACATATAAGAAAAACAAAATGGAGAGGTTACTTGAGAATCCAAAGTGCTTTTTAGTACCTATACTAACAGCTTCGTAAAGAAAAAATTCTCACTTGAAGAGTAAAGGCTTCTAATGGGATTTGATGCAGAATTGTAACAAGATACACATCATTGAACTCATTATTTATGAACTTTCCATCGTTTATGACACTGTAAAAGCACACAAAAGAAGAGCCACACTGTCTGATAAAAATCTCCGTGAAACTCGAGAGTGGTAAATCACAGTGCATATTTAGATTAGAGAAACCGAGTTAGCTTCAAGAGGCACTGAGCATAGCAATCAAGCTTAACACTTTCAGCAACAAACAGAGGCTTTTGAAACAAAAGATTTGGAAGAAAAAGAGAAGATGTATCACATAGGCCAAGAATTCGAATGTACAAACAAACCATTCTTGGAGAAAAACGAATATCTTTTCAAATGCATCCTTTGGGAGTTTTACGCCAAGCTCTTCCTGGAGCTCCCGCCTAGACAAATTGTCCTGAAAACTTTAGTAAAGGGATAGAAGAAGGAACAAATGCAGAATGGGATTGACTTACTGTGCCGATAGAAGCGATGGATCACCCGCTGATATATGGCCAGCACTTGAAATGTCCCATTGTCCAGGCCATGAATCTTTATCATCAGCTCGGAGTTGGAGAAGTAGTTCTTGAGTGCTCTCCACAAAGATCCAGACATGAACTGCACGATGGTAATCTCCATCTCTGTGAATCTCTCCCCTACAAGGACATGGTCCAAAAACAGATAAGAATTGAGGTTAACAGTAAATGGCATTGACTTATTTCATTGGAAAAACAACTCCGAAGTAAATTTCGTCTTCCTTTCGATCAGAGAAGAGCTGATCAAGAACACAATCCCAAAATCATCATCAGCGTGGACTTTATCCAAAATCGGATTGAAATTTCTATGAATGACCTAAAACCCTTTCGTCGAGTTTGTTTTTAGTTGATGGGTCAGTCAACATAGCATCAAATCAAACACAAAAACAAAAACAAAAAAAGGCCAAACAAAGACGTAAAATTTCAATGTATAAACAAGAGTTTGATTCAACTGAAATCACATCTCAATGTAGGAATCCGATTTCTGGGTACTTTTCATCAAAGAAGAAAGGGAAAGCACATGAACAATACACATGCCTGGGTTTGGACACACCGGTCTTCTCACCGGATTTAGTCAGAACGTCGAAGTGCTCCTCCGCCATAGCTCTCTATCTCTCTATCTCCGTGACTGCGTAAACGGGCCCCAATTTATATAGAAAAATAGACAATGTCCGTCAAAAACAAGGAAGGGGGTAGGCTTTGCTTACTTGGCTTCACTAAACCGGACCATCTTCACTTTAAGACCCAGCTTGACACATGCTCATTCAAAAATGACACATTTCACACCTCTAAACACCTTCTTTCAAGGGGCCTAGAGATCAAGCCGACATTTGTTCATTCATATTCATGCATTCGTTTCATTTTTGTTAAAGGTTAGAGAGACAATTATGTCAGCTGCTAGTAACGTTACGTTAATACAAGTGTANTTTTTTTAGAACGCGTAGGAGACACGCGCGTCTCCCGTTTTCTCTCAACTTCTCAAATCTAGGGTTAGCCGTCGTCGTCTCAGATCCGAAGGTTTTCTCCTGCTCCGGCGCTCGCCGGGGTAGCGGGTGATCAATGGTCAAATAATAAACCTAGAATAAAACA
>OVAQ01000198.1:5105-42824 GCA_900406345.1 Erysimum cheiri | reverse complement strand
ATGCATTTATAAATCAATGAACCAATAACGGCCCCTAAGTGATGGAAATGTTAGCTGAATTAGTTGAAAAAACAATTGATACATCATTTTGGGTACTTATGAAGAATTGTGGCTGAATTTTCTAAAAAAGTTAAGTGAAAGTGGATAGAAAACAAATTGTTACACTTGTTTTTGAAATGGCTGATCCATATATTGCTCCCTGCAATAAAATCAGTGTCTTTCTTACAAATGTCACTTTGCTTGTTTTATACTGATAAAACGAAACAATGGTTACCTTGGCTCTCGTAGCTTGTCTGGTCAGCGAAGGCACTACAAGTGCAACGCATGACGTGTTCGATGCTCGAGCAAGGCATTGAGAGAGAAGGAGAAAGTGATCAAAGCCAATGATAATAATCATATAACCCATATGAGATATTCTAAAATATCTTTTTTTTCTTATTTAAACAACTCACGAAAAAAGCCGAAATTGTAGATCTAAATGAGTCATATATGAGGTATTCTAACAAAATTAAGAAGAAAACAAGAAAATAATTCTAAATGGTAATTCAGATTCAATAATGGTTAAATTGATGAAAAGAAGGTTGAATTACAGTAGTTGAAAAACCCAATGATACGTCATTTGGGTCTATAGTGAAGAAATGCAACGACTAAAATGCCTCGTAAAACCAATTTATACAAATGAATATGAGTAAATGCTATAAAAAGTAAGAAGCATTTCATCGAACAAATGGTGGACAAACCAAGTGGAATAAACGAGACCGATAATACAGAAGAGAAGGCAAAAATCTCACCGTCGTGAAGCTTGGAGGCAAGAGTGGGCTCAATGGCCATGAACATATACAATATAATATATATGCATAAAACATTGTATTATTAACAAATTCTATTCGAAAAGCGATTTTGGTGTTTGTACTAGACACCAAAAAATGCTTAAAGCAAACAGAGATCAATAATTCAAACTCTGTTTCATTGCCTTGCTGGGGAATCACCATCATTGTCTGAACCATACACAACTTCGTTACCCGTTTCACCAGTGTCAACCGGAGAGCGGATAATGTGATCTAAGAAAGCTATGTCGCTGTTCCGTTGAGGAGGAGACTCTACTAAATTATCTTCTCCAGCAAAAGGACTAAAGGAAGTTTTGCAGTCCATTTGCTTTTCCATATCTGATGATGCCGCCGCCATGGTTGAAGTTTTGAACTCAGCCTCTTGCATTTTGGGGAATGCATTGTGGACTAAACTATCTCGGGAAGAGGAATTTACATCCTCATACGGTTGGTGTTCAACCATATAATCTGGTATCGGTTTATCTCCTGAAGCTGTGGTCTCCAAGACAGAAACTTCATTAGTTTTGATCGCAGAATCAGTGCCTTCATTGCATGGGTCACAGTCTTCTTGACAAATAATGGAGCCTAAGTAAGAAAATCAATAGGCAAGAAAAAGAAGAAGAGGCTAAATTGATTTAAAGTAAACCTGTGTCAGCAGCAGACTCGGTATGTCTTGGTGCTAACAGCTCTTTCTGTAACACATCAATACCAGGAAAGGCTAGTAGATTCATGGACCGCAATTCTTTCTTCAGAGAATCCTCGACATAATTAAACCCGAATTTGGATATCCAAACATGGCTAAAATCAGCAGTTGCAGGGATAACAAGTAATTTGACTTTGAGATGTTGAAGAGCCTTCACATCAAAAGACATAAAGAACAAGAAAAGAAATTAGCAGAGTGTTAGAGAAAGAATCTGTTTACCTCGCTACCTCAAAGTATAGAAGGAAAAAAAAAATAACTTACTGATTCAACAACGCTGAAAAGCCGGCGGCACATCCCTTGGTGTCTGTAGACATGTCGAGTTCCAATGAATGGCATCTCAGCTAAGCGGTTACCATGAAATCTAAAGAGAAAGGTAAAATATCTTTAATAACATGTAGACCCCTTTAACAGAAAAAGCTTGCATCAAAAGTCAAAACCAATAATCGAAATTCTTAAAGTGCATAAGATAAAACATGCACGAATAAATATTTCTTGACACTAGCATTATCCCTGCCATACATTTTGTGGTTATCTCACATATAGGATTGAAACCAAAATAAAAGATTATCAGGAGAGGAATAACCTAATAGATGCTGAAGCGACTATTTCATCGCCTCTCTCAAGAAGAGCAGTATAGAATCCACCAAAATTAAGCCGATTGAAGTTTGACCTAAGAAAAGCAATGTATAAAGCAAAAGAACCAAAACAAATGCAATACCAAATAAAAATATTGTAGTATTGAAGTGCTGGCAAAGCTTACCCACAATTGTAAAGGACATTTCGTACAATATTTACCCCACTCCTCCTGTCAATAATGGGGAGAAAGCATTCATCCATGACTGTCAGAGCTATGGCCAGCTTGGAATTGCTTTCCACAAAATGAGGGTGTCCACCTAAGAATAAATCTGAATCTGTACATTCCCTATGAACTAGAGACCACGAAAATCCAGCTTCCAACTCATGTTTGACACCAACATACTTCTTGACACCTTCAGAGAGCTGTTAAATGAACAAGAAATTTCACTTAAACATAATGCTTTGGTAAAGGACAGAAAATACTTGGGAACAACAAAGGATATTAGACTCGTGTCTTTTAGAATTCAATTATGCCCGTCAATGTTCAAACTTCATACCAGGATTTCGGCCACAACATGTCTAGGTTGAGTAAAAAAGGTACACTAGCCTAATTGGAGGCTGGAGCATGCAACGCCCAATAATTTAATGACACTAGCCTAGTTAAAAGTCCTTTTTATGAACAGAAGAATACTACGTAATAAAATATGGATCAGACCATCAGTCACCTAGCAGGCTAGCAATTTTAATGGACGTTCAACATCTGCCGCCTAGAAGCTACACCACGCTTTTTAACTGAATGAAATTTGCAAGGGTTAAGAGACTTGAAAGAAAAGTACCGCTTTGCACTTCTTCCCACAAAACGAGATGATTGGTTCAGTGGTGTCAGCTGGGGTAACATGTGCCTCCAACATGCATGATTTGTGATCTAGAAAGGGAGAATTCCAACATCAATAAGAGTCTAGAAACTAAAAACAAAACTGAGTAAACACAAAAGTGGAATATTCAAGCCAGAGAAAAAAATAAATGACGTACATTTTTTCTCACACATTTTGCAGGTATTTGCACCCACAGTTTGACTAACATCTTCGACAACTGCCCTACAGAATTTGCATGTACAATTGGGGCAATGCCAATCACCATGAGGAAACATCTGTAATTGAACCTCAAAAAGATCCAATCAGGCATCAGATGACCCTAAAACAACCCTGGTGTAGTTAAAAGTTAATGACACTTCAGCTTAATAGAGTCTATACATGTATTGAACCTTATCCGTTCATTTAGAAAATTTTGTTCTAAAACCAGTTTATACAGAGCACCACATAAACCATTGTACCTTGGTAAATTCACATAGCTTAGCACTGACTTGTCAAAAATAACCAAAACAAAGACATATATACAGCAAAATCAGCATACCCGTATGTTTAGGCATCTTTGGTGGAAAGTCGAGGGACAACCATCACAGCAAACTAAATCACCTCCATCCCCACAAATACCACAAGCATCGTCATTTGGATCATCAGCAATTACATCTACCGAACAAAAACCAATGTGCTCAGCACCCTTTTGCTTATCCCATGCATCTATTTGGCATTGAAGAAGAGAAACCCCAGAATTCAAAAATATGTTCTGAAATGGCTGCTGCAATTTGCTTCCAGCATGTATCTCAAACTTTGAAACTGAAAGAATTTTACTACAGCAACCACAGTGAATCCCGTCTCTTGTTATCCAACCCTCAAGCATTGCACGTGTCCGTCGTTGGTTCATGTACATCACCTTTTCGCTCAACTGTATAGTTCCACTATCAATCAGCCATGCCAGTACCGTCCGTTTTTCAGATGAGGGTACAAAACCATCACTCTCTGAATTATCTCCCCTGACTGAACGCCGTACCGAAAGTGTACTCCTACTATGTTTGCTACTTTTCCCTCCATCCACACGGTGAGAGGAGGAACCAGTTGATTTTTCAGTTTGGTAATGCAAAGGGCTTTCACTTTTTGAAGTTGTACCCCGTGAACTGTCTCTGCTATTGACCTCATTCTTCACTGACATGACATTGCACTGTTCTTTATGAACATACCTGTCATCGTTTCCTACTTCATTTTTAACAGATAAGAAATCTCTTGCAAAAGTCGCTTTTTCATCACTATCACTGGCAGATTGTTCCTCCCTTTTCATATCTTTTTCAATCTTTCTTTTGGTTTTCCTCGTTAACTGACTGAGTATCTCATCTGATATCAGAGTAAATGTGGAACTATCTTCACAAGGCTTTGCAACTTTTTCCCCACTATTCAACTGCTTCAAAAGTGCTTCATACGCTTTGATAATAGACCAGTACGCTGTTCCCCTGGGGCTTATATAAACTGCATCTAGATAGTCTCTGTTCCTCCTAGGTCTATAGTCAATTGTCCACCCTGCTTCCAGTAACATTTCCCTAATTCGCTCACGTAATCTTTGTTTTTCTGTGCCTGAACCACGCCTAATTTTTCCATCTCTGATTTTTGAAGGAGTTGATGCTTCAGGTAAAGTCTTTTCTCCTCCAGTGCTTGACATCTGAGAGGGCTTATGAGGTTGTATTATTCTCTTCTGCAGCCTCCCTGAGGCATCACTATCTTCAGAATCTTGGTCCTCTACTTTACTCTTCATGTTTAAGGTCGTGGGCATTTTTAACCCATTTGACTGTACTCTGACTGGGAGAAGCAGTTTAGGTACATTTTCAGTTTTAACAGTGGTTGGCAACTGGATAGCAACACGTATTTTACCAGTTTCTTGAATCTTTGAGCCATATAGAGTTTGTTCAGCCTCTACATTTTTCAGTAACCTTCCCATATTTTTCTGCTTGTTAAGCATCACCTTGAGGACACCGTTTTTCCCCTGCACCCTGATTGGTCTGTCAAAATTCATGTCACGCTTGTACTTCTTCTGCAACAACAACTCATTACTTTCGTTTCCACTCACCTTACACCTGTTCCTATAACCTTGATTAGCAAAACCTATGTTCCCTGATCCATCTAAACATGGTTTTCTTCTCTTCTCAATATCTAAATCTTTACGACTAGAGCCAGTTCCATATCCCCTGTCAATACCAACTTGAGAAGACCCCAAATATGCTTTCTTACCAATATCAACTCCACTGCCATCAAACGACCTCCTCATCCTCATTGCCAATAATTCATCTCCACTCTCCTCCTCCTCCTCATCATCATCATCGTCATCATCATCTAATCTATGCCTCTTACTCTCCTTCCACTCTCTGCTCTTCCCCACAAAACGATCATCGCCTTTCCCCTCAACCCAATCCCTTTTCCAACCAAAACGACTCTCTTCTACATTACGATGGTGGCGCATATTTTGATCAATATGAGGGATCACAAATTTATCGCTAGACTCAGAGTCACTCATAATCATCCTAGACCTCTTCTTAGACTCCCAATTCGGACGACTCTCTGAAAACGAACAAATTCTACCAACACCATCGTTCTTCTTCACAATCAAACAACCAGATGAACTTCGTTTCTTTATCAATACCCCTGGAGATTCACCAGATCTCCTCCCACCTCTCTCCATATACACAGCCCCCTAAATTATCCCCAAATTCAGCACAAATTCGAAAATGCAATCACCAGAGAGCATGAATCTCTACCGTCGATGAACCCTAGGAACGCCAGATCTAAATCGACGATAGATCGATCTGCAAATATTCCCTCAATGAGAGGCAAAACGTGACAGCTACGCGAAAACAAGCGAACGTGATGGCTCCGCCGATCAGCTAACATGGATTACTTCGGCGGCGGAGGGCGGAGATGTAATTTTCCGGCCACCAACAACGATAAATTGAAAGAAAGAGAACAACGGCCTAATTATATTTCCACTGTCAAAAAAAAGAAAAAAGAAGTCATTAATGTAAAATAGAATTTAATCTAGTAATTATGTGTGCTTAATTTTTATACTAAACGTTATACTAGTTTGTACGTACATTTTGCTATTTCCCTCCAAATCTCGTTGGACGATGCAAAATCCTTTCGAGAACTTTGGTAACGACGTAAGACGTGGCAAGATCTTGAAGCTGGTTCCCGATAATGGAGAATGACGTGGCGAGATCTCATGGCTTCCACAAAAAGGGTCACAGTTTAATTTGTAAACTGTAAACATGTCCCCCAAAGTTAAAGTACAGTCACATAACGAAATATTGTATATTAGAGAACATAGAAAAGAAAAACAACAAATATTTTATCACAATATAAAATTATAAACCATACTCTATTTTAAAAATACAGTAAAATCTCTATAAATTAATAATATTAGAATCTTAATAATTTATAATATTTTATTAATTTATTAATATAATAAATGAACTGAAAATCTAATTTGAGATCGAAAAAATATATTAATTTATCAAAATATTAATTTATCAATTATTAATTTATAGAGATTATATTATATGAGTTTTCGGCAAAACCCACCACGGGTTAACAAAAACAAAAGGAAAAAGGATTTGTATGATGAATTTATAATTTTCCATGACGTTTGATCAATCATATTGAGTTTTGACCCATCATTATTAAGCTTACATACGATTGGCACAACTTATCTTTAATTTGCCGGCTTTTGCTTATTGTTGAGACATTGCTTTCAACCAAATTTATCGATGCAAGTACATTACTACACAATAGGCTAAATGATTTTACTAGGATCAAATCAAACCTAGACAAATCAACACTAGACCACGATGAATGAAGAAAAATAGAATTATCTAAACCAAAACAACTTCATAAAGTGTTTGTCATTGTCAATGTGAACTGAAAAGTATATCATACTACTTAAGTTACAACCGTCGATTGCTGTTGACAAAAAAAAAAAAAAAAAAAACCGTCGATTGCTATATGACACGTAGTAGTCCTCTAGAAAACGTACGTTTTCCTCTAAATAGTTAAACCCAAAATTTTAAGGGGACAATAATTTGATGTATCTTCTTATAAATCTTAATCCGACTAGAAACTAAAAATGATAGGGTAAGAGGATATCATGACAGTGTTATGTTTGTTCATTGAACTTTGATGTTGCGTGAAAATGACAAACATCTAATAAAAGATCTTTTTCTTTATCGTTAGCCGTTACATAATAAAGCAATTAACGTTTACAATAGGACTATGATAATACTTTGTTCTATTTTTTGGAAGGAAGGTTTTTTACTTTTTTTCGTAGGGTATCCGCAGATTACAAAAATAAATTAGCAAAAAAATAGTTGAACAAAAATTAAACACACGTATTAAGAAGATACCTTTATTCTATTTCAATTCAACATTTGACTGTTTCATTTCATTTATTGTAAGTCTAAACATCATAAAGACAACATAGGAAAGTACATAAATTTTACATAGACAAATAGTATTATTTTATGGAATGCAGAGAGTATTTAATTTTTTTACTATTGATGAAAAAGATTGATTTTTACTTTTTAGGATGGTAAGTTCATAACTTCCTAATATACTATAAATAAGTGTTAAGAGATGGTCATTATCAAATTAACCCTTTCACTTTTATTTGGAAGCTCCAAACGTATTTTCTCCTTCTTCTCAGACCGGAGCGATGGAAATTAACGGTGGAGATAACATCTCAGGTGAACGGCCGATCATTATGGTCACTAACGACGACGGTATCGATGCGCCTGGCCTTCGTTCTCTCGTTAGCGTCCTCGTCTCCACTAACCTCTACGACGTTCGCGTCTGCGCTCCTGATTCGTACGTTTACTCTAATTTTTTGTAGAAATGTAGCTGAATCGCCTTTGATTTTACGATCGAATGGCTCATATATGATGATGATTATGTATGAATTGAATTTCTCTAGATAGCGATTTCGAGTTCGTGGACTCGTTTAGAAATGCTAGTCGTTTGATATAATCTTCGCTGAGAAATCTGCAAATTGTTGTACATTAGGGTCTCAATTGCCGTCTTTTTTTCTAATGTATGCGCACGGAGAGATTTAAGTGTTTGATGTGTTTTGGCTTTGATCCATTCAAATTGTTCATCAGATACTTTCTATTTTCCATTTTTTGTTTTGGTTTGTGGAGGTTTATTTGTAACTTGTACTTGTTTATGACATTTTACAGGGAGAAATCTGCGGTTAGTCACAGTATAATATGGAGTAGACCACTGACTGCAAAACGAGTAGAAATTGATGGAGCTACAGCTTATGCTGTTGATGGTTTGTTTCTATTGTTAATCGTATGGTTTCAATGATATGATATTGATTTGTTGTTTGTTACATTTGGTGGCTAACTTGGTTCTGTATGCTTCGAAGGAACCCCTGCGGATTGCACTGGTTTGGGCTTATCGGAAGCACTCTTCCCTTCTCGTCCTGACCTGGTAACCATATTATGCTGCTAATTATTTGAGTGTCACTGTAAAAGCCTTCTGATGTGAAGTGATTTATGATGTGCCAATAGAGTTTTCAATTTCTGTTTAACTATACTACTTCTAATCTATAGGAAACATCTAAGATTTGCTGGTCTATGTAGTATTCCATTGTTTTTTCCTTCTGAAGATTTGTGATGTATGTTTGTTTTCTTCGTGCAGGTTCTTAGTGGTATAAACGTGGGTAGCAACTGTGGATATAACATGTGAGTTACCATTTCCTCCTCTGTTTCTTATTGTTCTGATTTTCTACTTCCTTACCGCTTTAAGTTTTGCTCCGATTATTAGGGTACAACTGTAATTTGTCTGTACGGAAATTTGCATTTAAGCTCCATAAAACTACTATGATTGCTGAAACTTCTTTTAGGATTGCACCAAGATTTTGAGAATACAGAAGGAGAAACTCTAGTTAGAATGTTTCACTGGCAACCAGGCTTCTTCTCTAGCCAATTCAAATTGTTATACACCCTGTTATCTTTCTATGGTTCTTGCCTGAGTTTATCAAATTAGCACTTACCTGGCTGTTAATTCCATCACAGAGTCTATTCTGGAACTGTTGCTGGCGCTCGCGAAGCCTTCCTTTATGATGTGCCTTCTGCCTCCATATCATATGATTTTGATTGGTAAGAGTATATCCTCAAGAAACTAATGTTTTATTAGCAAAGATTCTGCTTCCTGTTTTAGAATTTTCATAACATGTATGCTATTTCTTCTATGTTTGGAGCACGCGTTTGTAGCATGCTCCTAACTTTTTCTTTAGCCTTCATACAGTGTTACATACCGTCTTCTCTTTCTGCCACTAATGCCTTATATTTTATTCATCCTTAATGCTTCAGGAAACGTGGAGAGATGAATGCTAATGATTTTGTTCTTTCTGCCCAAGCTTGCTTGCCTATCATCAACGGCATTCTGAGTGCAGTCAAGAACAAAACTCACCCAGTGAATTGCTTTCTTAATATCGATTTGCCGACTGATATTGCTAACCATAAGGTAAATCTTGTCACAGCTTTCAACGGCAGTCTCTTTTGCCTATGCCTAACCGCCCCCCTGAGTTTTATATGTCTAATTATTCTTCCAAAATGAAAGGGATACAAACTAACTAGACAAGGTAAAAGCATGAATAAAATGGGATGGAGACAAGTGGAAGAGAAAGCACAAGGGCCGAAGATGTTATCAACAATGACAATGGACACAGAGTCAGGAGTAGTCTCATCAGAAAACAACACATCTGCTCATTCGAAAAACGATAGCCGTTTATTCAAGAGAGAGGTATCATTAATGATTTTTCACTATTGTATCTGCTCTTGCTTGCTTTTGTATTCATGAAATCTGTGTCCCTTCTAACCATTTTGGTTGATAGGTAAGGGCTAGCTTTAATGAAGAAGGGACTGATTCTCACTTCATAAAAGAAGGATTTGTAAGCTTATCCCATCTTTATCTCTGAACTCATCATCTCCACGTGTTATTTTTAACTTCAAAAAGAAATAAACACTTTTTAAAACTGCAGATTACTGTGACGCCGCTTGGAGCTCTCTCTCAGACTGATGTGGATTGCCAAAACTACTACAAAGAGTGGCTTCCGAAGATTACAAACCAGTCATATTCCTCATCCCTGTGATGCTACACCATGGAGGAAAAAACAAAAACTCTATTAAGAACTTACCCATTGTGGACCACAATTTGTGGTAGTCCTATTATTATATCAGTACCAGTTGTTTAGTCTTGAGTCATTATGTTGTGAGCAGCAAAATCTCTGTTGTTGCAAGTCCATTGTCGTCATTTAAATCTTTGATATCGAGACCGCGACCACATGTTGGAATATCAAGGATTGTTTGAACTCTACATTCTCTATTAACATAAGATTCAAAAATACTTTAGAGTCAAAGATATCTAGAAAACCAGAAGATCAATGACTACAGGTATTTTTAGGCCTTGTAATTTATAAAATGATGTGTCACAAGTAAAATTTTTAGCTGGATAACTCTTTTCACATTAATCTATTATATTGTTGACAAGAACAAAAGTAATCAACAATTTTGTAATTTCTGCGTTTAAGAATACTTAACGTAAACAAGTCCAAGCGAAGGACCTGAAATTGCAATAATAATATCATCATGTGTTCAAGTCATCAAGTGGGAGATTATAAAGTTATCTTGCATAATCCTTGTTTTATACTTCAAGTTATGACTTATATATACACTTTATTTATTATTGTAACACATCCGATTCGAACATTAAGTTTGCTACCTTGAAGGAGAAGGAAGAGTATATAATATATGTCACGTGATAATTATTTTTCAACTTTACGTTTTTCATTTTAATGGGTCTCATTCGGCGACTTTCCAAGTCAGACTATATGTTTAGTTAATTAATCATATACTGTACATATGTAGACGCATCTACAAAGAACACATAATTAAACATATAGGTGCATGCATATAAATGTACTGCATGTTGTCGTTTTCTTCAAACAACAACTCCATCAATTTCTTTCTTTGGTCTAAATCAAAGTTTGACCAAAATTTTTCCATCAATGAACACACCAATACTTGCCCTAGTTTTTCTCCTACAATGTGCTTTCACTCTTGGCCTCCATTTCCACCCACTTGATCCCTTAACTCCCCAAGAAATCAACAAAACAAGCTTCATCGTAAAACAATCTCATCTAGGCAATCTCAAAGATCTCACATTTCATTACCTCGACCTCGAAGAACCAAACAAGAGCCAAGTCCTCCAATGGCTATCACCAAATCCCTTCAAGAAACCACCACCGCCACGTCGTCGCTCACTCGTGGTGGTTCGAGCCGGTGGTCAAACCTACGAGCTCATCATCGACCTAACCACTAGCAAGATCGCATCCTCCCGCATCTACACCGGCCATGGATTTCCTTCATTCACATTCATAGAGCTTTTCAAAGCAAGCAAGCTTCCTCTAACTTACCCCTCTTTCAAGAAATCGATTCTTGATCGAGCCCTAAACATCTCCGAGGTTTCTTGCATCCCTTTCACCGTAGGTTGGTACGGAGAAACCATCACGAGACGCGAAGTCAAAGCCTCTTGCTTTTATAGAGACGGATCAGTTAATGTGTTCACAAGACCCATCGAAGGAATCACCGTAACTATAGACGTTGACTCAATGCGTATCGTCAAGTACTCCGACAGATTTCGAAAACCTATCCCTGATTTAGAAGGTAACGACTTTCGAACCAAACACAAACCTTTCCCCTTCTCTTGCAACGTCTCCGACACAGGCTTCGAGATTCTCGGTAACAAAATCAAATGGGCCAACTGGAAATTCCACGTCGGATTTANGGGAGTAACCATATCGACGGCTTCGGTTCTTGACCCGAGAACCAAAAGGTTTCGACGAGTAATGTACAGAGGACACGTGTCAGAGACTTTTGTTCCGTACATGGACCCAACCAACGAATGGTACTACCGTACGTTCATGGACATCGGAGAGTTTGGCTTCGGGAGATCCGCCGTGAATCTGCAGCCACTCATCGACTGTCCACAAAACGCTGCGTTTTTAGATGGACACGTTGCGGGACCAGACGGGACAGCTCAGAGAATGACCAATGTGATGTGTGTCTTTGAGAAAAACGGTTATGGTGCTGCTTTTAGACACACCGAGATTAATGTTCCAGGACAAGTGGTAAACTTACAAAATCCGGATTAATTAATATGTACTTAGTATTTATATTTAAAAACTTTGATTAGTTATTCAATTAATTTCTTGCAGATAACTAGTGGGGAAGCTGATATTAGTTTAGTGGTTAGAATGGTGGCCACACTCGGAAACTATGATTACATCGTCGATTGGGACTTTAAAAAGAATGGTGCCATCAGAGTTGGGGTACTATTTACTTCATGTATTTTAATACATAGTTTTCTAGTTGAATTTATTTTGGGTTAATACCAATGTTTTGATACCTTGGTTAAAATAATATTGGTTGATTGTTGATACACTTCAATACTATATTGTAGGTGGATTTGACAGGAGTTTTGGAAGTAAAAGCGACGTCGTACACTTCAAACGATCAGATAACAGACTGCGTTTACGGGACGTTGGTGGCTAAGAACACTATCGCCGTAAACCACGACCATTACCTAACGTATTACTTGGATCTTGACATTGACGGTAACGGCAATTCCTTGGTGAAAGCCAAACTTAAAACGGTTAGAGTAACGGACGTTAACAAAACGTCTTCTCCTAGGAAGAGTTATTGGACGGTTGTTAAAGAGACGGCGAAAACAGAAGCTGACGGTAGAGTTCGGCTCGGTTCGGAGCCGGTTGAGCTGTTAATAGTGAACCCAAAAAAGAAGACAAAGATAGGAAATACGGTTGGTTACCGGTTAATACCGGAACATTTACCAGTCACTTCACTTTTAACTGACGATGATTATCCAGAGATAAGAGCCGGTTACACGAAATATCCGGTTTGGGTGACTGCCTATAACCGGTCAGAGAGATGGGCCGGTGGGTTTTATAGCGATAGGAGCCGTGGAGATGACGGCTTAGCTGTATGGAGTAGCAGGTAATTAATTAAGTCAAATTAATCAATCTAATGTTTTAAATTTATGAATCATTTATTATAGTTTTTTAAATTTTGCTTTTGAAAGGAATAAATTAATGGTTTGTCTTATGGGAACAGGAACAGAGAGATAGAGAACAAAGACATAGTGATGTGGTACAACATTGGGTTTCATCACATTCCATACCAAGAGGATTTTCCTGTTATGCCCACTCTTCACGGTGGATTTACTCTTCGACCTTCCAATTTTTTTGATAATGATCCTTTGATCGGCTAAATACGGTCTCATATGTTACCCAAAAGACTCATAGTATCTACTTCATTGCAAATGTTAAATTCACTTATTTTACTGCTCTCCGGTTCAACCGATCTAACCGAAACTAGACCGTAATGGGCTTTTATAGCCCATTGACCTAATCAATGACTGTTTTTTTACCGAAGTTTGTAACTTTCCGTTTGCGTCTCCTTTCGGTTCTCCGATTCCATATCTGTCTTGTACAAAAGACCAGATCTCTAATCTTTGTTTTGTTGGTCTATCTCAACCAAAGCCCACACGTCACGTTAGAAAATACTGTAAGAAGAAGAAGAAAAAAAACATCTATAAAATCGAAAAAGATTGTCACTTTTTTGTTTGCAAGCAATCTATTTGTATATTTGCCCATCTCGAATTCGAGCGAACCCATGTTCTAATATCCTTGAAAACATCCGAATCTATGTTAAAAATCCCTTTTTTATTCCGTTGAGATATAGTTATTAGTAGTTGGTGACGCAATTAGGTTACACGACACAGACATGGGATCGGCTGCGGTTGCGAGTTCTTCTTCTGATGTTGCGATCTCAGGCAAGTTTCTTCTTTTTGGATCCTTTGATCAACTTGTTTCATTAGATTGTATCACAATTCGTTCGGATCAGGGAAGAAAATTAGGAATTAAGGTTTCGTTATGTGTTTCAAGATCTGAATTGCTTTGGTGAATCAATAAGGATTTCGAATTTTGATGAAGTGAA
The DNA here is from genome assembly GCA_900406345.1 of Erysimum cheiri. Lineage (NCBI taxonomy): Eukaryota > Viridiplantae > Streptophyta > Magnoliopsida > Brassicales > Brassicaceae > Erysimum > Erysimum cheiri. Next base: position 28,768 of record OVAQ01000198.1, on the reverse strand, counting down.
TCGATTAGATTTATACTTTTTTTAGCTCAGGTTGTATGTAGGTGATGGAGGAGAAATGCTTAATATTTTCTTCGAATTGTAGATTTTCAGATAATCTATTAGCTGAAATAGGAGACTCACATTGTGGGGATTAATGTAATCTGTGTTTAACTTGCAGCTCTGCGTGAGAAGCATGAGAAGGAAGTAGAGAATCTAACACTGACGACACAACCTTTGAATACATTGAAGTTGTTTCTTGAGGCTACTTTTTTGTACTTCAAGCGATCGATATCGTATCTACTGGCTCATGGAGGTTGGTTCTTACTTATAACCACTTTGTTAGTGGCATCTGGTGGTTTGCTTGTGACTGTTGATGGACCTCATGGAAAGGTAAAACTTGTTTCGGCTTCTTCTTTATTCAATTCTAGACGTTCCCTGATTGTATTTCGTCATCCAACACTTGTGTAATTTTTGTTATACAGCATGTTGAAGAAGTATTAGAGTATGTGCGATTTAGCTTATGGTGGATAGCACTTGGTGTCGCATCTTCTATTGGTCTTGGTTAGTCACCCAATTGTCACACAAAAAGCGTAATATTTTTGTATTTAACATTGTTCTTACTTTCGTTCTTTCTTCTATAGGATCTGGTCTCCACACTTTCGTTCTCTATTTGGGTCCACACATTGCTTTATTCACTCTAAAAGCAACACTATGTGGCCGGGTTGATCTAAAATCTGCACCATATGATACAATACAGTTGAAAAGGGTTCCCTCGTGGCTTGATAAATCTTGTTCAGAATTCGGTCCTCCTTTAATAGTATCAGCTGCTGGATCGCGTGTGCCCCTTACTAGCATATTGCCACAAGTCCAATTGGAGGCGATTTTGTGGGGTGTTGGGACGGCTCTTGGGGAGCTTCCTCCATATTTCATCTCAAGGGCAGGTATATATGTTGCTTCTCTCTATATAGTTCTCTTTGATTTGTGGTGGTGTTGTCTAGATGACTAGACAATTCGCCATTCCCCAATGCAGTGCATCGGTTTCGGTTGTTTATTGTGTTTTTGCTTTCTAAACTTTTCCAGCTAGTATTTCTGGGAGCACAGTGGATGGAATAGAAGAATTAGATGGTTCCTCATCTGAGGATAGCGGATTTATGGCGACTTACTTGAACCGGATTAAGCGTTGGCTATTAAACAATTCGCAGCACTTGAATTTCTTTACTGTCTTGGTTCTTGCTTCGGTTAGTATGCATCCTCCAACTTATTTTACCTTCTGCAGTAGCTATGACCGTATTTAGCGTGTCATGTAATATCTTTTGCTTTCTAGGATTCAATGATCAGGACCTTATTTATTGCCATCTTGGTCAATACTTTGAATTAAGATTTATGATTAACCACGACACGCTGCTTCCATTTGAGTGCAGGTTCCAAATCCTTTGTTTGACCTGGCTGGAATAATGTGTGGACAATTTGGAGTTCCATTTTGGGAATTCTTTCTGGCGACTTTAATCGGAAAGGCGATCATCAAAACTCACATACAGGTGCATAACCTCGTGTCTCATAGTTTCAATATTAACACCCAAATGGTTTATAACTTTGTTTTTTTATTTGCGGGTAATGAAGACGATATTTATCATCTGCGTATGTAATAACCAACTGCTCGACTGGATGGAGAACGAGTTGATCTGGATACTAAGCCATGTCCCGGGTTTGGCTTCTATGTTGCCTGGACTCACAGCCAAACTCCACGCCATGAAAGAAAAGTATATTGATGCACCATCTCCTGTTCCATCTCACATTAAGGTAAACAACCTTTCGTGATCCCGCTTTGTTCTCCAGAACGTTACACATTTACCACTTCGTAACTATGAAGTTTTTCACTATGAAAACCAGGGTTTTACAAAATTTAGACTGAGTTTGCGGTTTTTTCTTCATATTTGGTAGGTGAACAAATGGGATTTTTCGTTTGCAACAATCTGGAACGGGATAGTGTGGCTCATGCTCCTCAACTTCTTTGTCAAGATTGTGACAGCAACCGCACAGAGACACTTAAAGAAGAAGCAAGAGAAAGAATTGGCTGCTTTGACTCATTCAGATTGATAAAATCTCCCACAATCTTTCCTTCCTTATGCTCCAACACCAAAACAGACACTATCCAGATTAGAGCAGAAGGATCAACAAACAAAAATGGCAGCTTTTCTTCTCATCTTGATTCATTGTTCCTGTGGGACTGTTCTGTATAGAAGAAAAAAGTTAGGAGGAATTGGGATTATGAGATTGCAGGAGGTTTATTTTTGTTCCTGTGATTCCATAGAGAAGGTTCTGTGGGAAGAAGAACTAAAGACAAACAAAAAAACACAAAGCATTAATTGCTAATTTGCTACTGTTATTAGATTTAAACTAGTTTAAGCTTATATTTATGTTCCATGGCAACTTTCATTGTGTTTTTTTTTTGGGGTTTTCTATTTATAATTTGACTCTCACTTTCAGTTTTAAATTTAACTGTAGCATATTAATCTGATTATCCAGACGAGTTTTCGGTTCGACATTGGACCGGGCTTATACAAACCATTTACGAAATGCACCCTGAATATTCCAAGTACTTTTAATTTCGTACCGATAACTTTTGTTGTTTACATAAAAAGTCCACACAATCCTAAAAGTGGTAGGCTGCTATTTCCGGGAGAAAATTCGTTAGATTTTGGAATTTTCCGCATACAAAGGCAAAATCGGATCCAATCGATGATTCCGGCGAGGAGATTTTTGTTATCTCCGTTTGTTGGAGTCACAGTGATCGTCGTTATAGTCGCTGTTTACTTCAGATTTTCTTCCCTCAAGTCTCCACACCATCAAGTAATCACTTATCTTCTTTAACTATCTTCTCAATTCTGAAAATTCAAAATAGTCACGAGTTAGCTCGAGATCAAAATCTTTTATTTTTTTTTTTAAGTCTGAAATGAAGTATTGGATTGAATTAGACAAGGTCTTTTAATAACCAATGAAGTTTGTCTCTGTGTTTGTTGTGTTTGATACTTGCCCATGATATGTGTCTGAGTTTAATCAGAACTGAAATCGAGAACCAATGGTATGATGTCTCATGTCTTGAGATTAATGGTTTGTTTGTGTTTTTTTGTTGTTGTTCTTAATATCAAAAGAGGTTATTCTCTGCTGAAGAATTGGCATTGTACAATGGCACTGATGAAACGTTACCTATACTTTTAGGGATTCTTGGGTAAGTCTATTCTTCATTCTGGTTTGAAAGTAACACATATGTGCACTCTTGAACAACTTGTAACTTTGCATATGGGATACAGATCTGTTTTTGATGTGACGAAAGGAAAATCTCATTACGGTAGTGGAGGAGGTTACAACCATTTTGCTGGAAGGTTTGTTTTGTTTGATCATTTATGTGGAAAGATTCTCATATGTTCTCTTCATGTATTAATCTTGTATGTTTCTCGCTGATGGGAAGTGTTTTTCCATATAATTTTTGTACTCAGAGACGCTTCTCGTGCATTTGTTTCTGGGAACTTTACAGGTACGATTTTTTTTGCTGCAGTCTTCATATTTTTTTGATCCCACAAACCTTTTCGAAATTTTGTAATACATGGTCTTTGGTTCTTTTGGTACTTTTGGTAATCTCTCTTCTCTTGCCAATGTTTTTCCTCCCATTTCACATCTGGGTCCTCATAAACCATGTGGTTAGTCATGCATAAAGAAGTTAGAATCATTCAAACTTGTTAGCTACTTGCAGAAGATTATACAGCTAGTCCCTGAAATCTGTTTCTCACTTATGTGCTATTAATCTTTTCTCGTGCAGGAGATGGACTTACAGATTCGTTACGTGGGTTATCTAGCAGTGAGGTAGTGCTTTTTAGCTCTGCATAGTTTATCAACGAAAATTGTGGAAAGTAGTCTTTGGCCTTGCCATTGTGCCAGATGTGCTTATTTCTTCATAGTTATCACTTTCTAAGATATTGAAGTAACACGTAGTTTGTTAACTATTTGATAGTCTATAAATTTATTATGTTTAGTGTATGGATGCTCAATGAACTCATGTCTGGGGCAACTGTTACATGCTTGATATGGCTTGACAAAGATTTCTTCTCTGCAGGTGAAGAGCATTGTTGACTGGCGAGGTTTCTACTTTAGGACCTACATGTAAGTTATATGTTTCATACACACAGTAGACTGCTGATGCATTGTAAGAACTGAGAAGCTGGTGTATGGATAATTATTGGTCACCTTAATCCCAATATGATAAGGCCATCTGGGTTTGGTTAACAGCTTATAATTTGTGATAACAGTCCTGTTGGGAAGCTTGTTGGGCGGTACTACGATAGCCAAGGGAATCCAACGAAACATCTAAAAGGAGTTGAAGCAAAAGCCGCTAGAGGTGCACAACTCATGGAGAAACAAACGACTGAAGAAGCCAAGCAAAAGAGTTGCAACTCACGATGGAGTCAAGATGAAGGTGGAGAGGTATGAATACTTGTTATCTACTATCAATTCAGTATAAAGGGGAGAATTACAACGTAGAAGTGAATCTTTTGATGGCATTAAAAGTATAGGATACTAAAGGATAAGCTATTTGTACAGGTTTGGTGTGATGTTGGGGTCCCGAGATTGGTACAAAGACCTTTGGAGATAGCAATAACCGGTTCGATGAGCAAACGTTGTGCTTGCTTTGAGGAAGATCAACTTGATCAGTCTGGCTTGGAGATCTATAAAGACTGTGAACCTCTTGCCAAGACTTGCAAGGTGTGAATGTGATCAGGAGACTTGTCTTATAACAAGTTTTGCAATAGCTAGTTCCCTCTATGAAGCCTAGAACTCTTGTAAAGTATTTCATTTTTTGTATGGATGCATTGCGACCACTGCATCTGCATTTCACAAAAAGAGCCGCCCCCCACCAGGCAGGCGGCCACGGGTCATAATTTTTAGCTCGCCTACACAAGCCAGGGATTCTACTTGACTTTTTATGTGTAATTAAGCTAAACGGGAATTGGTATTAGTAATAAATTCTATGTGTCCACACCGTGCCGTTTTTCTTTTGCGTCGGCAGATTGCCTGAAGTTTGTATTTGTAATCAGTTCTAAATTCTACGTGTACTTGGATACACATCGTGCCGTTTTACCTTTGCTTTTACACACTGCGTGTCATGTGATTGAGTCAGTGCCGGTGGCGCTTCATTGTTGAATGAAAATTTTGGCGCTAGCTTCTTCAGGGTTACCAAATTTTGAAATCTAATTTATTCAGAGAATCTAGAGGCGAAATTGGGAATAATCTCCGTCGCCGTCACCGGAAAAAATGGTGTTTCTCTCCCGAAAAAAGCCTCCACCGCCTCCGCCACCGTCGTCGTCCTCAGCTGCTCCGTCTCTCAAAATTTCCCAGCCGCAAAAGGAATCTGTTGAACCCGACGCTGTGGAGAAGATGACTGCGATTCTAGCGGAAGTCGGATGCACACTGATGAACCCGTACGGTCCGCCGTGTCTTCCTTCCGATTTACACGCTTTCCGCCGCCATCTCACTGGTCGCTTCTCGTCTTGCTCCGCTAATTCCGGCGAGAGAGATAACGTCGGTGCTCTTCGCTCAGTTTTCATAGCTGGATTTTCATCATACATTCAATCACCGAGTAATCTTCGTAGGTCAGTAAACTTCCACTCGAATTTTCCAAATCAAAACTTATATTCACTCCCGTAATCGAATTTCTTCATATATCGTGTAGAGTGCTTTCCTCTTCTTCAACAACTAAGAGAGACGAGAGTTTAGTTCGAAATCTACTGCTTGTATCTCCTATTCAACTTGATATTCAGGAAATGCTACTCGAGAAGCTTCCGGAGTACTTTGACGTTGTTACAGGATGTTCTCTGGAGGAGGATGTTGGTCGCCTTATCATCAACCATTTCCGTTGGCTCGATTTTATTGTTAATCCCGACGTGTTCACTGATAAGCTGATGCAAGTTCTATCAATTTGTCCTTTGCACTTAAAGAAAGAAATCATTGGATCGTTGCCAGAGATTATTGGGGATCACAACTGTCAAGCTGTAGTTGATTCTTTAGAAAAGATGCTTCAGGAAGATTCTGCTGTTGTTGTTCCAGTACTTGATTCATTCTCCAATCTCAATTTAGATGATCAACTGCAGGAACAGGTGAGACATTCTGCTTCTTCATTGCTTTTAAGGTTCTGCATTGTACGTGGTACTGATGGAATGCCATTTTTTCCCTTACTTAAAGGCGATTACGGTAGCAATATCATGTATTAGAACAATCGACGCAGAGCACGTGCCATATCTACTTAGGTTTTTGCTTCTTGCTGCTACTCCAGCAAATGTTAGAAGAATAATCTCCCAGATACGCGAACAGTTGAAATTCACTGGAATGTCACAACCTTGTGCTTCTCAAAACAAACTGAAAGGAAAACTACCTGCATATAATGCAGAAGGTTCTATTCTCCATGCTTTAAGATCAAGCCTTCGATTTAAGAATGTAAGTTGGTTTCATTACATTTTTATAAGAATGTTTGTTGTTATGTGGCATCACTTTATTTCCTGTTTATAGATACTCTGTCAAGAAATCATAAAGGAGCTAAACAGCCTGGAGAAACCCCGGGATTTTAAGGTAATCGATGTATGGCTGCTTATTCTCATGTACATGAATGGGGACCCCGTCCGGAAGAGCATCGAGAAGATATTTAAGAAGAAAGTGGTTGATGGGTGCATACAAGAAGCCTTGCTTGATCAGTGTATAGGTGGTAATAAAGAGTTTGTGCAGGTGATCTTCATAACAACTTTAAGAAATGTCTGATTCCAGCAATACGTGGTAATGTTTTTTGGCAAAATTAACCCGACTCACTCATTGTTTTAGGATAATTTTGCATCATTTGTTTCTTTGGCTGAACACCTCTTGTCATACAAAGAAGAAAAGGCAAGGGAAATTGGCTCTCATATTTATACTCGTCTTTTTGAAGCATTTGCTGACAATTATTCAAGACAAGAGGTAAGAAAATGCTAACATTTCCTCTCCTAGTATAATAACTTTTAGCATTAGTCCACTTTTGTTCTAATTCGAATTGGTCGCAGATACTAGGTGCCCTAGTGACACATGTGGGATCTGATAACAAATTTGAGGTCAGCTCTGTCTTGGAGATGATGACAGCTCTGGTGAAAAATTATGCACAGCAACTCCTGCCCTTTTCTTCCCACATAAATGGTATACCTGGAGCTTGTTTGTATATACACTCTAATGCTGATCATTTGCTTTTCTTTTTCTAGTATTCTGATTGTTATGTGTCGTATAGGTATTTTGGACTACTTAGAGGGATTTACTATTGAAAATTTGCATAAGGTGGGCATTTATCTTTACAATCTGCTTGGTATGGCAATATATTGTATATAAAGTAGACATAATTGCAGGTCTATGAGGTTTTCAGTGTCCTCGCTCTAGCAGCTCGTGCAAGTGCTGATTCTTTTCGATCTTCAATTTCAAATGAACTTATGATGATAGTAAGGAAGCAGGTAATATGAACTATATCGCCTTCTATTTGGTTTCTTAGGTGATCGCAGCTCACTCCCAGTGGTCTGGTTTTATATTGTCAGGTTAGTCATCCAGACCTTAAGTACAAAAAGATGGGCTTAGTTGGAACTCTTAGGATTGTTTCGTCACTTGGGAATGCAAAGAGTGTTCCTGACTTTTCATCATCACAGGTAACGCCCAGCAAGTCTGAGTAGTTGACTGAGATTTGTTTGTACCTCGAATTTTATTTTCCAAAAGGAATTCTCTTATGTACGTTAAATTGTCATTTAGCAGGTTTCAGACTGTGGGGAGATTTTGGAGCTCTTGAAGACATCTGTTGACTCTTGCAAACAGTCTAACTTAGCCCTAATTATGTTCTATGATGAATTTGCTACAATTCTCAGCCATAAATTACTTCAACCAGAAATTATGGAGTGGTGAAGATTTCAGTAACAGTTTTCTGCTAGCTTGTTAAGTAGTTTTCAAGGCTACAAATAATCTTAAGCTTCATGCAGAGTACATTTTTATACTGTTTTTCAGGATTGGGAAGCATATGGGGGAATTTGAGTCCCTATTTCTAGCCGATCTTGAAAACGGAAAGATGGCTGATAAGGGTTCATATTCTGGACTAGAAGGTATAATATACTGACCGTGGTTCTACTTAAATGAACTGAATCTCTTCTGACCATTGTATAGATTGATCTCCATTTCTTTTATTCTCATCTCTCAGGGGATCTTTGGATGAACTTGGATGGTAGTATATCACCAATCTGTGTGAACATTTTGGCCCTGGCATCTTCATCCTCAGAGTTGGTTTTATGAGATTATCCCTGCTTTCAGTTATCGTTGAAGATTTCTCTCTGACTACTGTTGACTGAATTAGGAATCATATTGCCAGCAGGTCCTGTTGTCTGCAGATTCTTCCTTCAAATTTTCTTTTACTATCAACGGTAAGATGTTCATTCACTTGAAACTGGGAGGCTATTTCAAGAAACCATAACAAAACTGAATGTGTTTTGTTTACATTCAGGTCGAGAGGTTGACAAATGATGGATCCCTTGCCGGGATCGATGCTCTGCTCGGATGCCCTTTGCACCTTCCTTCTTCCAAGGTGAGGGACTAAATTTTCGTCAAGAACCATTTTGCTATGCTTCCAATTAGTGACAAGTTTTGATCTGCAGTCCAATTTCTGCACGCCTGCAGAACAAATTGTTAGGCTTTTTTTAGAAAAGTTGAAACTCTAACATGAACCCTGAAGATTATAGTATTAAGAACAGACCTTGTCAATATTTACACATCTGTTTGTACTGTCTCCGTTTGCTGATGTTTGCCTTTTCTTGTCCAATGTTTAAGTACTTTGCTGCAGCTGGTTGGCAGTCTGTGACAAAGAAGCAGAGAGAAATCCTCTCTCTTTCTTTATATTATGCTGCAAATTGGATACGAGAACTCGTAAGTGACATGACCTTGGATATTTGCAACATTGCTATACTGTAATTGTTTTTAATGTTTTTGTTTCCTTTTGCAGCTTAACGCCTTCAGTTCCCAAATTGATGAAAAATTTGGCTTCATTAGTCAGGCTACAGAGAAGGATTTAACAACAAAGCTTCTGAAGCGACTCAGAAATTTAGTGTATGTTCATTCTACTTTGTCACCAATTACGCTTTGTAATGTGCTGCTGCTGTGTTTGAGACTCTTGTTTCAGATGTTTTTGGTCGTCATAAAAGTCTGTTCTTGATGCAATTCTGATGAAAACAATACTTGGCAAAGCAGATTCTTGGAAAGCTTATTGAGCAATGTGATTACACTATCTCCTCAATCTCTACCGGAGCTCCACCCTTATACTGAATCTCATGTAGAGCACCCGGGGAAGAAGAATGAGAAGAGGAAGCTGGATGATGATGCCTCCCAATGCAAGGGAAGCATGAAAAATAACTTGAAAAAATCAAAACACTCAAATGTGAATGAAAAGCTGCGACAGCCAACTATTATGGACGCATTCAAGAAAGCAGGAGCAGTTATAAGTCAAAGTCAAACACAGCTACATGGAACCCCTTCCCCCCCATCTTTGGATGGCAGTACAGCAGCAGGGTCAATGGACGAAAATTGTTCTGATAATGAATCTCTAATTGTGAAGATTCCTCAAGTTTCCTCGGCACTTGAAGCTCAAAGATTCAAGTTCAGGCCCCTTCTTCCTCAATGCCTCTCCATCTTAAAATTTCCAAAGGTCAGCCTATTCAGACCTTTTTATCTGGTTGAATATTAGTATCTAGTAGTCTTCTGAATGAAATCATCATAGATACTCTATATAATTATCCCATGAATTCACATTGAATTTTAGCCTGAGTTCTTGGAATGCTATCAAAGGCAGCAGTAGCTGCCTGACAAAGCTTATATGTCCATAGGAAGCTTACAAGAGATTTATTAATATTTTTGGTTTTTGCAAATAGGTGTTAAGCCAAGACATAGGCAGCCCTGAGTACAAAGCTGAGGTACCAACATAAATACCAACATATTTTGTTTAACTTATTTTTTTAGATATGAGAAATGCAACTTTAACACGTCGTGTTATCTTCTGTGCTAGCTACCTGTGTATTTGTATCTCTTGCATGATCTTCACACCAAGCTGGATTGTCTTGTTCCTCATGGTAAACAACATCCTTTTAAACGTGGAAGTGCTCCAGGTTGTTCCGGGAGATTCAAATTGGTTGAACTTCTCAGTCAAATAAAAGGACTTTTTCCAAGCCTCAGGATACATTTGAATATAGCAATTTCCTTGCTAATAAAAGGTAAGATAAGATGATCAACCTGCGGCGAGCTCAATAGATTAATTCAGCTTGTTCTGATCTGACCTATATGATAATAGGTGATGAAACTTCTCAAACTAGTTGGAGAGATGAGTTTGCTATGGCCGGAAATCTGAACACATCCAATATTGTGGTTTCTGAGTCTCTGGTTTACATAATGGTGTCCAAAGAAGTTTTATACTGTTTCAGCAAGGTAATTTATATCTTATCCTATGCCAATTTTGTGATGCATACGTTTACCACAGTTCCTAACTTGACTAGTTGTACATTGTTGCATTTAGTTCCTTTTAGTCTTAACTTAGATACAAGTATGTTAATTCCCAGATTCTTATTTTCTTTCTTCCTGGGTCACAGATGTTGACTCTCCCTGAGTTTGAAACAGACAAATCACTGCTGCTGAATCTTCTTGAAGCCTTTCAGCCAACTGAAATACCAGTAGCTAGCTTTCCGGACTTTCAGCCTTTCCCTTCACCTGGGACAAAGGAGTACTTGTATATTGGCGTTTATTATTTCTTTGAAGATATTTTAAATAAAGGTAATTATTTTGCTTTGTTTACTGATGATTCCCCCTGTCATATGCTATCTTTATTCTAACACCCATTGCGATTGTAAAATGTTGCTGCAGCATGTTCTTTCTCCTTTGATCTGGCCTTCGAATGTCTTCTCACTCTACAGTTAGTTATGACCTCCGCACAAAAATATCTTGGCAAGGTATCTGAAGAAGCTACCAAAAAGAGATGTCCAGGTTATTTTCAGGGTCTTGTACCTGGTCTACATGCAAAACTGGGAACTTCTGCTGAGAAACTTCTCAGGCATAAATGGGTTGGTGAAAGTACTGATAATAAGGGTTTGAAGAACAAAGTATGTCCATTTGTGTTAAATTTAATGGATCGCACAGTTTTACGGTAGTGCTCAATATTCTCAATGTGTATGGCTTGGGGTTTCTGCAGGGTGAAATGGTACAGACCATATTGCGAATATACCTGGAAGCCAGTGGATCCACATCTGATTTGCTTGATGAGCTTGCTTGTACCATTTTGCCTCAGGTACGTAGAAAAATCTTTCTCTGCGCTCTACTTTGCATAGGGTTTGATGCAATATGAAAGCTTTAAAACACAAAACGTCTACTTGGGTTATGGTTCATGGAAACTAAACCCAACTATCTCCTGTTGAGTTGATTAAATGTTACATCGTGAAATGGAAAATCTGAAAATGGTTAAATACCTATTATGTATTTCATATGAAAAAGTATATATCATATAAGTTAACTCATTTCATATCTCTGGAATTCGTATGCATTAGGCCTCATCCAAGTCAACAGGAGAAGATGATGATGCTCCTGATCATGAATTTCCTACACTATGCTCAGCTACATTCAGAGGATGGTACAAGACATTGGTAAGGCAAATTCCTAGCTATCACATTTTACTTCAGTCAGTAATCCCGTCAGAGACTAATAGCGCACCACTTCCACTGGTGCTTTATGCAGCATGAAGAAAATCTTGCAATTCTCAATAAGCTGGTCAGTAATCCATCTTCGTTTTGTTCGGTTCTTCACTTATTACAATCATCTCTGCTATACAATTAAAGTTTCTCACGTTTGTATTCTACCCCACTGTATCCTGATTAGGTGAAGACGGTTAGCTCAGAGAAACGACAAAACTGTCAATCTGAAGCTACTGAAGCACACTTGAAAAACATTCAGAAAACTGTAAATGTGGTAGTGTCTTTAGTCAACTTGTGCCGATCTCATGAAAAGGTGACCAATTTTTGTTTGTATCATGAGTATAACACATTGCACGTGCAACCAGTCAGATTCATGTAATGATGATGGTGTTATAATGACTTAAACAGGTTACAATCCATGGCATGGCTATCAAGTATGGTGGGAAGTATGTGGACTTATTTCTAAAAGGTATAAAATTTTCCAGCTTCGTATCATACCATTAATGTTAAATTTACCTGATTAGGTGGCTTATTAATTTGGGATTTGATATTGGAAAACAAAAATACTGTATGCAGTTTTTGATTTCCTGGAATCACATTTTCAAGATCACAAAGAACTAGTCATCCAGTTGGTAAGTTGTATTGTATTACGCCTTTTCCTTTTACTGTATCTCTCTCTCTCGCAGTCCACTGAAATTTCTACAACTGACATGTGAAATAGGTCAAAGATCTCCAGAAAGCTACAAGAACATTACAGACTCTATGTTCTGAAGCCAAGGTTAGTTTCAAACACCTATTTGCGTTTCTTATCTTCTTCTTCTGAGAGACAGAAGAAATGACAATGGAGTATTGTTTTTTGGGAGGTTAGGGTATGAAACAAACAGCCATCACCAGCAAAATACCAGCAACAAAGAGATCTTTAGAGCGTTTTCTGTTTCACGTCAAGGCTCTTCTCCATACAACATCACGCGGCTCCAACTTCTGGATGGGTAACTACACAAAAATCAATTAGTTTTGCTTTTTTTTTCTCTCGAAACACATTAATATCTCTTTGAAATCTTTACCATTCAGTAGCATTTTGAACAGTTTCTTTTTTTGAAACGGAGTTTTGAGATACGGATTGAAATTTGCAGGTAGCTTGAAACACAAGGACTTGAGAGGGCAAATAGTGAGTTCTCAGGCTTATGTAGATAACGAAACAAATGAGGTTGAAGAAAACATGTCCGGAGAAGAAGAGCCCATGCAAGAGGATGAACTTCCCTTGACACCTTAGACTGCTACATTAAATTAATTTCTTAGTATTTTACATTTACCCTTCCATTGTCTCATATCATACCTTAATATCGTATTTGTTAAATATTTAAGCCATAGGTTTTTACATAAACTTGATCACTACAAAATTTACATAGCAATTGTAAATCCCAACATTATTTTGTGCTTTGACCAATGACCAAATTAGATTATCAACAACGAGGTCCAAAACAAGCTGATCAGCAGGCATTTACCTCTTTATAGCTAGCTCCAACACATCAGCTGCATTATCCTAGTTCTGACCATGGACTGTCTCATACATGCTCCTGGAATATTTAGTAAGAAGAGAGAATAATTCATCAAACGCAGCTCTCCAGAGTCCATCGTTCGAGTTACTGACACTTGGAAGCACTGCCGCTACATAAATTTGCTCAAAAGACTATGTACATTGGTTCATTTTATCATCACAAACCACCACCCTTTCCCAATCCACAACTCTGAGCTATTATTTTTTTTTATTTTTATTTTGTTAACTTTATAACCGATTTAAACTTGACATGTAGTGATTGAAGTACCTATTTTTTGCGTTTAAACATGTTTGAAAATTATCAACTCAAATTTTGCCAACAAAATTACAACACGTCCATTGCATCTCATCAATTGTTTATATTTATCAACACACTCATTGTAAATAGTCTTATAAGTTTCCCATAGTGACTGACCACTCACCCATTTGCATTTATCATCTTAGTTTGTGTTGTTAAGTGATCAAAACGATGTTTGGAGTGACTTTACTCATCGAATTGTTTCGACCTTTATAAATGTGGACGAACCACTTATATACCTAGCAAAACATACTCAAATAATAAAACGAAAAAACTATATTATTCGTTTAGACTAAGTTATACATGGCGCTACAAAATTCACCTAAGCCAAAATACAAATGGCTCTAAACAATTTCCTTAATTCTGAGTGACATTAGCACAAAATTCGAGTGAGTGAGTGATGAAAATTCCGGTTCGTAATTGTAAAAAGTCCACAATCGGAGTTAGCATTTTCCAGGCCGGGTAATAACAATGTAAAGCCCAAATTAAAATGGGCCCAATAACAGATGCTAGGGTTTTCTTTGATTCTCTCTCCTCCACAGAGTTTCTGCATCACTATTAAAAGCCGCATTTCTCATTGAATCCGCCACTTAGGGTTCATAGCAGCCAGAGAGAAAGAGACCAAGGAGGAGAAGAGATCCAGAAGCGAAGCAACAATGGTGAAGTTCTTGAAGCAGAACAAGGCTGTGATCCTTCTTCAAGGTCGTTACGCCGGAAAGAAGGCCGTCATCATCAAATCCTTCGACGAAGGAAACCGTGAGCGTCCTTACGGACACTGCCTCGTGGCCGGACTGAAGAAATACCCAAGCAAAGTCATCCGCAAGGACTCAGCTAAGAAGACAGCGAAGAAATCTAGGGTTAAGTGTTTCATCAAGCTTGTTAACTACCAGCATCTGATGCCTACTCGTTACACACTGGACGTGGATCTCAAGGACGTCGCGACTCTTGATGCTCTTCAGTCTAAGGATAAGAAGGTTGCTGCTCTTAAGGAGGCTAAGGCAAAGCTTGAGGATAGGTTCAAGACTGGTAAGAACAGATGGTTCTTCACCAAGCTCAGGTTCTGAGAAATTTCGATTTCGACAGGGACATTTTTGAGCTTAATTTTATCTTTTTTTATATCGTATTTTTAGTTTCTAGGGTTCATTTCCTATGGTGAAAAATGTGGATCCTGTTTTGGATTGTGAAAGATGTTTTGTTGAATTTTCGTTTATGGATTTTGTCTTTTATTTTGATTCCCTATTGCATTTTGATTACACTTTTGTTTCCATTGAAATATCTGCTTAGGTTACTTAAATTGGAATTTGTTAGATTCTGGAGATGCATTGCAATTAGCCGGTCATAATCTCGGTTAGAAAATGATGATTTTGTTTTTATGAATAGAAGTGAGATTTAGATCGTCTTAAAACTAACAAATTTTTGAGTTTCATAGTCTTGGAAAATTGAAAATTGGTTAAGTTTTGTCATCAACATTGTTTTGAATCATAAAATATACAATCCCTAAAATGTTCTACAGCCTAAATGTTCTATAGCTGGTTTCTGATCCAAGGTCTAACAAGTGTCCATTGTTAAAGCTTGTTCATTTCAAATTATAGTTTCAATAGAAGAAATCTTCGTGATTACTGATTATTCATACAACCAATGGTTCTGTTATTTATTCGTTTGTTAATGTCAAAGATACAAAAACTTAATAGAGCACGATTGATACAACTTGTATCATACAAGAACACAAATGTTTTCTCCTTTTATGGCATAACAAAGCCAGGCTACAAAAAAAACAAACAAAATTGAGGTATTCTTTTATCTTGTCGATACAAAGACAGATTCGTAGGTTTCGTGATGTCTGTTATCATTTGGGAACCAATAAATCGACAGCCAAGTAATAGCTTCCAACTATAACCAACGATGCAACAGAGCTTCGAGCCATCCTTATCCCAATTCCTCGGAACAAGAGATTTCTGTCTGTAGGATGGATTCCTGTCCATCTCTCTAATCTCTTCCCTGGTTTATTCCATCTCAGAAACTTCCTCTCTTTGGCTGTATACTGACATATATCAATAAACAAAGAGAAAATGAGAACAGAGCTTTGAGTTTCATCATATCTCTTTGACTCTTTGTAAAGATAAATGTGGAAAGCCATGGATGGATTTTGTTTTACCTTTGGCAATATAACACACTGTGCACGTGTTCTTGCTGTGTCAAAGCTATGAGATGCTGCAGCTGCAATGGCACCTGAAAACCCAGCGGCAATGCTGATGGCTACGGGAGATAATGGTCCGATTTCATCTTCAGAACTGTATTCAACATGTTTTGGAGAAATATTTAAACAATCACTGCACATTTGATCAAATTCAAAAGGAAGTAGACTGAGAGTTTTAAGTACCTGGGCAGAGGATTCATTCCGACGGCTTTCCAACCGAGCATTGCTTCGTGAAGAAACTGCCATGTCGAGAAGAACACTCCTCCGTAAATACAATCTCTTATGAGACCCGAACGTAGATTCCTCCATAAAGCCCTACATCCTTCAAGTGATGCAACATCGAGCGGTCTCTTAACATCCATGGCTGACGGTGGGTTTCCTGTTCCAGTCATCATCCACGGATACGCTTGCAAAGCAGCTGTCATGTTTGGGTGTTTATGATTTAAGACGGATAAGAGACTGACTGTTTGTGTCAATGACTTTACATCAAGAGTGTATCTTCTTAGCAGTTTAGTGAGCATGGGTGAAACCGGTGCGGTTTCTGCAACAGCGGTAGCATTTGGAGCTCGTGATGCAGCAGTCACTTGTTTCCGGACTTTGACTAGCTCAAATGGAGATGTCATCACTGTTTCTGCTGCACCTCCCACTATCCCAGCCAGACAAGCTTCACCGACACTCACATAGTTATCGTGACGACCATCTGGAAACAAAATGAATTCATATAGGAAATACTCTTTAGATTCTTCAAGACAAAGGTTTAGCTAACGCGAAAACAGTTAAATTCAGCTACCAAATTCATACTACCATCATGTCTTGTCTGAAAAGGAACCAACTTTTGAGTGTAAAATCCATGAATGGATTCGAATACTGCTACATATTCTAACATAATCTATGAACAACGGTAACATTCTTGATGTTCTTGGGCTGAGTGACAGAGGAGCTAGACACAAAAACCTAATATTGAATCATCGACATCGGAAACAACAAAGGAGACATTGTTCTGTATAATACCTTTGTAGAAAGCTGTAAGAATCTCATAGACACCAAACCTTGCACCAACACCTGAAATTCTTCCTAAAGTTAACGATCCAAGACCACTATACAGACCTGCATTTGTGTCCAAAACGCCAGAAATGAATCAACAATATATAACTTTGCCTAATGCAGAACCATTAAATGATTGAAATCTAAAGAGTTATAATTTGCAAACCTGAATAGCCAGAGAAGCGGAGAACTCTATTCACAACTTGAAAGGAGCTTAATTTCTTACTGGGTCCTGAACCAACCTACAGTGCAATGCTCTTCTCAATCTCCAGAGAATCTAAGTGACAGAAAGAATAGAAGAACAATTCGTTGAAGAAGAAAATGAAGAAAGAAACCTGGATTATGGTTTTAATGGTATCCAGAGGATAAGCGAGAGCAGTTCCTAGCGAAACAGACGCTGAGGCAGCGATGGCATGCGTCGCAAACTGATGATTCTCAAGAAGCTTATCCATCTTAAGTCGTCCTCTAACTGTTCGACGAAATGCCTCACAGCGAAAAAGCAAATGTATATGATACCTATACGTTTTGTCAGCAATTACAGCATTAATATTCGTACATACAAATGTTAGTCACTCTTTTTACAATCTCCAAATTACGAAGTTTAGAAATAGATCAACAAGTTCTTATCATACTTTTTGAATTTTGATCAATCATAATTCACAAGATAAACAATTATTCAAGTTTATCATACCTTTTTTGATGCTGTTTCAGTCAAGAAGATGCTTCTTTCTCACAGAAATTTCTTGGACATTGAGGTAAATATTCAAACTCAGTGCTTGTTGTACATTGAAGCAAACCAGATCAGAGAAGGACGAAGACGATCGACGACGCTAACCGGAAGAAGACAAGAACGTCGTCGTTTAGAAAATGCCCTAAAAGCAACACGGTGTCGTTTTAGTTATTAAAGGATAACAAAATGTCAAAAACGGAAAACAAATTTTAGCAAAATTGGGTTGATGACGTCATAATAGAAATTTGCCGATTTATAGGTCATAAACCAGAAAAGCTGCCAAACCTATTTTCTTCGAACCCTAATCGGGCCGGGTTAATCTCTCCCCGACATTGCATACCTCCATCCTCCTCAGATTCTCTCTGCCGTTCGTCGGAAACCTTCATCTCCGGCTGATTCCAGCTTCCTCTTCTCCGGAACCGAATCTAGTGTACCGGAATTTTGTCAGTTTTCCCGAAACCGATTCTCCGTAACCGGCCAACAACCTGCAAACCAGAAAGGTTCGTTTTCTTCATCTCCTTGTTACACAATTACTGGTTTTTGTTTTTGTTTCTTAGCCGATATTTTTGGTTCATGAGGTTTTAGAATTTGCATGTGTTGCTTTGTTTTTGGAGGGTTCTTCAATGTAATTTGGCTATTGTTTCGTTGTAATTTGTGTAAATATCGGAATTTGAGATCATTGTTTCACGAAAGTTCAAACCGGTTTCTTGAAATGTTCATTGGAGGATCTGGATTTAGCAATGCAATTCCTGTGTTCTTTAATCTTCGTATGAGAATTTTATTACCATTAACAAAGTCTCTGCCGTTTCTTATTCTTCTTTTACTTGAATGAGTCAGGCTTAATGGATTCAGAGTTAGAACCTGTAGCTCTTACACCACAGAAGCAAGACAATGCTTGGAAGCATTGTGAAATCTACAAATACGGTGACAGACTTCAGATGAGGTGTCTCTACTGTCGAAAAATGTTCAAAGGCGGCGGTATCACGAGGGTTAAAGAACATCTTGCTGGTAAAAAGGGACAAGGCACCATCTGTGACCAAGTTCCTGATGATGTGAGGCTCTTTTTGCAGCAGTGTATTGATGAAACCGTGAGACGTCAGAGGAAGAGACGTAAATCTAGTTCAGAGCCTTTGTCTGTAGCTGCTTTACCTCCTATTGAAGGAGAAATGATGGTGGTTCAGTCTGATGTGGATAACGGTTTTAAATCACCGGGTAGTTCGGATGTTTTTGTGCAAAACGAGATCCAGTCGGGTGGTAGAACGAAGCAAAGAACTTACAGGAGTAAAAAGAATGCTTTTGAGAATGGTAGTGCGAGCAACAATAATGACTTCATTGGTAGAGACATGGACAATTTGATTCCCGTGGCGATTAGTAGTGTGAAGAACATTGTGCATCCATCTTTTAGAGATAGGGAGAATACAATTCATATGGCGATCGGACGGTTTTTGTTTGGTATTGGAGCTGATTTTGATGCGGTGAATTCTGTTAATTTCCAACCGATGATCGATGCTATTGCCTCTGGAGGATTCGGGGTATCTGCCCCCACGCATGACGACCTTCGAGGTTCGATACTGAAGAATTGTGTAGAGGAAATGACAAAAGAAATTGATGAATGCAAAGCGATGTGGAAGAGGACAGGCTGTTCCATTTTGGTTGAGGAATTGAACTCTGATAAAGGCCTTAAAGTCCTTAACTTTTTGGTTTACTGCCCAGAAAAGGTTGTCTTTCTGAAATCCGTGGACGCATCTGAGATATTATCTTCTGCTGATAAATTGTTTGAGATACTTAGCGAACTGGTTGAAGAAATTGGCAGTACTAATGTTGTTCAAGTGATTACAAAATGCGAAGATCACTACGTCGATGCTGGTAAAAGGTTGATGCTTGTGTATCCTTCTCTATATTGGGTTCCTTGCGCTGCACATTGCATAGATATGATGCTCGAGGAATTTGGTAAACTTGGCTGGATAAGCGAGACTATTGAACAGGCTCGAGCTATCACAAGATTCATTTACAACCGTAGTGGTGTTTTGAATCTGCTGTGGAAATTTACTTCTGGCAATGATATCCTGCAACCAGCATTTAGCACTTCTGCGACAAATTTTGCTACATTGGGTAGAATGGCGGAGCTCCAATCCAATCTGCAGGCTATGGTTACTTCGCCAGAGTGGAATGAATGTTCATATTCGGAAGAACCAAGCGGATTGGTGATGAATGCTATCACGGATGAAGCCTTTTGGAAGGCAGTAGCTTTGATAAACCATTTAACGGGTCCTCTTTTACGGGCTTTGAGAATAGTTTGTTCTGAAAAGAGGCCTGCAATGGGGTATGTCTATGCAGCACTGTACCGAGCAAAGGATGCAATCAAGACACATCTGGTTAATAAAGAGGATTACATAATATACTGGAAAATTATAGATCGATGGTGGGAGCAACAACAGCATATTCCTTTGGTTGCTGCTGGTTTCTTTCTTAACCCGAAATTCTTCTATAACGCCAGCGAAGAAATGCGAAGTGAGATTATTATATCGGTGCTCGATTGTGTCGAGAGATTGGTTCCTGACGACAAGATTCAAGATAAAATCATCAAGGAGTTAAACTCCTACAAAACTGCTGGTGGAGTTTTTGGAAGAAACTTGGCAATCAGAGCTCGGGACACAATGCTTCCTGGTATGGTTAATTTTTCTTGATGTTCTTGTGTAAATCTATTCGCTTGTACTTCTCATGCTTGACTCTCTTTAAATGCTTGGTTTTAGCTGAGTGGTGGTCTACATATGGAGAGAGCTGCTTGAACCTCTCACGTTTTGCGATACGCATTCTTAGTCAGACGTGCAGTTCATCAGTCAGTTGCAGGAGAAACCAGATACCCATTGAACAAATATACCAATCGAAGAACTCCATTGAGCAAAAACGGCTCAGCGACCTTGTATTTGTTCAGTACAACATGCGCCTCAGACAACTGTAAGTCATAGATCTTGTCCCTTGTCAGCCAAATTCTTTGTTTCCAGGGAGTCAGAAAGGATAGAACTAACGGTTCTCTGTCTCCTCTAGGGGTCCTGAAAGTGGGGATGACACATTGGACCCGTTATCACACAACAAGATGGATGTTCTTAAAGACTGGGTTTCCGTAGACCAAGCTTGTGTAGAAGGAAATGGAATCGCAGACTGGAAGTCGCTTGAGTCTATTCAGAGGACAGAGGTAGTACCAATCATTGATGATACTGAAGACTTGGGCTCAGGTAAAAAGATTCAGCATCCTCACACAATTTGTTTTTCTTTTTGAAGATTTGAGGTTTAAAAAAGTTGAGAATGTGTACAGGTTTCGATGATGCTGAGATATTCAAGGGAGAAAAGGAAGTGAGAGATGAAGGTTATTATACAAACACATCGGAGAAGTTATTCACATGACGTCCCTCAGATTTATCATGGTTGGTTTAAGCCTCTTTGGCAGCTCTTTCTAACTTACTGGAAGCTGTCTGTAGTCATTAGGCTTTGATTTGTAATTTTAGAGTCTTAACCTTTAGATTTATCCCTTATACAATATGTTTCAGTATTCTTCTTCTTACTCCATCATGCATTGTCCTCTTAGGTTACGTGGAGTTTGGGTGTTATTGTCAGGTTCTGTCCAGATTTTAAATTGTTTGACAAATATATTTGCTGTGGTCTTGCTCATTGATCCAAATGCCTATTTCTCTCATATATATTTGATGGGTTTGTTAGAACATTTGAACCACAGTCCTATATGGCATAATTACTTCTTAGTTATTGTCAAGTTTTGACCGATATGTAAGCATACACAACGGGAGGACTTCTCACAGTTTATGATCCGTCCGGCCAAACCAGAGATGCCGCTGCGTGACCAGAGCAACCGGAAATATCCTTGCTAGAGATTGTAATAATGAAGGACTTTTCCTCGCCCAATGAGTAAAACATAAAAAGCATGCCTGGCTCGACCTTGATGCTCAAAGATACCAGGGACACTACTTGTGCCTTGTAAGTGGATCCTGCTTTCCCAACGTTGGTATGGTGACTGTTCTAGAAACTGTGATTTCCGAATATAAAGAGTGCTTAGAAACTTCGGCTGCCATTGAAAAGTTAGTTAGTAATCCACACTTTCTCCTTCAACTGCAACTGGTGAATATGGTACCAATATATTCACCCCTGGAGGCTGGAGGCTGGAGCCTGTTACATTGGGTTTCAAAATGTCCCTAACGAAAGCGTTTGGACCACGAAAAGAGAAAGGTCAACAACAAAAGCATCGTTGTCCTGAACTGAATTCACTCTTTAGTACTTATTTTATGTCTTTGTTATCTTCTTTCATTTTTTTTGAGCTATTGAACTGTCGGGGGGGACTAGATCAATCAAAAACACTAGTCGGTAAACCCGATCTCTTAGGGCATTGGTAAAGGGAGAACACTTAAGTGTGTTCTTAGAGTTTTAAAATAATAAAATGTTGAATAGTGGATACAACTGTTCTTAAAATTATAAAAGAACAGTTTGCAGGATAAGTTACAACTGTTCTAACACTATTTACAACTTACTTTTAATATTTTTATATTCTTTAGAACACATGAAGTGTTATTTGCGTTGTCAATGGCCTTACAGTCCTATTCCTAGTCGCACATTATAAAATCTGGACTTCTTGTCATTTCAATGGCCCATATATCTCGTCCATACGGCCCAGCACATTATAAAGTCTGGACTTCTTGTCATTTCAATGGCCCATATATCTCGTCCATACGGCCCAGCCCATTAAAAAACAATTACAGTAGTCGGAGAAAAGAGAGAGATAGTCAGATAGATAGCTAAAGAAGGTCTACGATAGTTCCATCGGACGTNTGTCATTTCAATGGCCCATATATCTCGTCCATACGGCCCAGCACATTATAAAGTCTGGACTTCTTGTCATTTCAATGGCCCATATATCTCGTCCATACGGCCCAGCCCATTAAAAAACAATTACAGTAGTCGGAGAAAAGAGAGAGATAGTCAGATAGATAGCTAAAGAAGGTCTACGATAGTTCCATCGGACGTACATCGGCGGCGACATGGCTTCTTCGGCAAATATCAGATCTGACATCTACGACAGAGAAGAACGCAAGCAGTTAATCTTCCTTCTCTCGATTCTCCTCTGTTAATTGTGTTCGATTCTGTGTTCTTCTCTTTAGTTAATTTTGATTGCTCAATCGTCTGTGCAGGCAATACCAAGCTCATATTCGTGGCCTGAATGCTTACGAGCGGCATAAGAAGTTCTTGAAAGACTACGGTACTACACTTCTTTCAATCTGCCTGTATATGTCTTTCGATTCTGTAGCTCGATTATTAGGTTGGACTTGGGAATGAGGGTAAATGAGTGGCTTTCTATTTATCCAAAACCATTTCGTCCCAAATCAAATCTGGTTGATGAACAGTCTTCTCCTCTGAGCTAGGAAGGAGGCTACAGTTAGCCTCACATTTCATTCTTTTATTTGAGGATGTGTAGCATTTGGTATTCCTGTTTTCTAGCTTTTGTAGTTTCATCTATTGTTTTTTGTTACTTTACAGTTCGTTTTTATGGGAAGGACAAGCCAGCTGAAGTCAAGTTACCTGTTAAAACTGATCACGACACACTAAGAGAAGGATACCGGTATGATGCAATTTTGAATATGTTAAAGTTAAAGTTTTAAGATGCATGCTTTGTTGATGAATCTGCAAGTTTCTTGTTCAATCTTACTGAGTATTTGCCAAAGTTAGCATATATCTTTTTACTTTGCCTTTGTTAATGAGTCGTAAGAAAAAGGTTTATTGTGTTTTTCTTTTGTATCTTCTGATCTCTTGAACACTCCGTTTTGTGTTTACTCTTAATTTTGGGTTTGTCTTGTGAAGGTTTATACGTTCTGAGGAAGATGATTTGAATCCTTCTTGGGAGCAAAGATTGGTGAAGCGATACTATGATAAGCTTTTCAAAGAGTATCCTTTATAACATAGAGCTGCTTTGGAGATATTAACACCTGGTAGATAACAAGTACTATTTTAGGGGAGTGTGGATGAGTACATGTCTATCTCCTTGACTGATTAAAGATACTGTATAGCTGACATGTCAAGATACAAGACTGGTA
>OVAQ01000197.1:0-42878 GCA_900406345.1 Erysimum cheiri | reverse complement strand
TTCTAATACAAAGTGAGGGTATTTTTGCAAAGTGATAAAGTAAAAGGGCATTTTTGCATAAGGGCATGGCTAAAAGAGTATTTTTGCAAATCTCCCATAAAACATAACTTTACATTGAATCAATTAAAAAAAAAAAAAAACTTTACATTTAATCAAAAATCATTTAACATAAAATGATTTCCCTTTTGCTCAATATGAAGAATATTAGGGAATATCCTTATCGTTCTATATTATTTCTAGAACTAGTGGAATGAAAAAAGAGAAATCGGGAGAACTTAATCTTTGGACTTGGATCTCAGTTCTAGCCTCTAGTGTGGATTTTTGAAGCGGCTCCTCTATTTTGTTTTATATTGGGTGGCAATATGACTCGGAGTCAGCTTAATGGACTACATGGCAGGCATTTATGCTTTTTGGTGACCACTGACCAGTGTGCCAACGAGTCCAGTAAACTAACTTGTAGAAATAAGATAGGTTTTTGGACTTGGTAAATAGTTCGACTTTCGAAACAAGATCGGCGGGGAAATTCGCAATTTGCTCACATTCTATTTCTATAAGTCGGCTTTGAATTCTACAAAATAAGCGGACCAAAAAAAAAAGTACCTTTGTTGCTATAAGAAATTTATTGAATTGGCTATTTTAATTGATTCCAAGATCCAAAAACAATTGTGTTATTTGTTAATTAATTTAAAATTTTTGGTCAAAATGTGGGGTTCTTGGATCGATGGTTTTTCAATCTTAGATAATAGGTTGACGTTATTCAATCAATATTTTTTTTTCTTTTTTGGTCAAGCAGCTTCAATCAATAAATTCTTTATATGGTTGATAACCTGTGAAAATATTTTACTTAAAATAATATTGATATATCGTGATTAATTATTGAAACTTTATATGGTTTCGGAAAATATTTGAAATCAATAATGCATGTGGATGATATAACTATGATATAGTAGTAGATATATCAATAACTCTGTTATGGTTTTGAACAAAAAAGATTCCCGTGTCCATATATATGAGTTTATAACTTCCAAGAAGTAGGGGAAAAGAAGAAAACAAGTGTCGCACTCTCGACGATGTAAGAGTGACACTCATCCCTAGAGCCACCTCTTAGTATCTCACACTTGCTCTTCCTCATGCAATTTAAACTCATCCCTCTCTCCACTTTCTTGTATCGAGGCTGATCAAATTATCGTTTAACTGAAATTACCATGAAAATTACCTTTCTACGTGGTTCAGGTTTTTCCAGCAATAACCACCACTCATGACGTCTTCTTCGATTGCAAGATATGCTTCACACGAGTTTCATTTTATCATGGTTAAGTTGTTATATTGATANAAAAAAAAAAAAAAAAAAAAAAAAAAAAAAAAAAAAAAAAAAAAAAAGAAATTACCGTAGATGCAAGATTATCAGGTATATTTTGAGTTAGGTGCGGAAATAATGAAAAAATAAATGGAATATTTTAATGAAATATTTACTTTTTTTTTTTTTGTCAACTGATTTATTTATAACATAGAAGCAAATGTGGAATACAAGGATAAAATACAAACGCCGGCGGGACTTTAACCCCCAGAAACTAAGCCAGCGGGACTTGAACCCCCAGAATCTAAAGCCTTATTGAAGGGAAACTTACACATAGCAGAAATTTTTAAACCCAAAAGAGGACGAAACTTCAAACTACGGATCAGAAGCAACGAGGCTAAAACCTTAAATGAAATAATAGACCCAAGAAAGCAAAAATACTTCTTCTTCTGAAGCACCTGTGTGGAAGTGATTTATCAAGGATGCCCGCAGCCAACCCAAAGATAACATCTACCACCTCCTATCATGATGAGAGTCGATCTCTCGAGAAACAGAACCAAGAACTTCATAACCCGGCAAGCAAGACCCCTAAGAGAAACTCGAACGCGCTTCCGGATGCGACGACAACGACCAATACGTCCATTAACATTTTAACGTCTAGATAGAAGCCTTCAAAATGCGATCACATCTAAACAGATCTGCAAAGCGGGGACAAGGAGTGAAGCCTAACCTCTCAAATAACACCGATCTCGAAAGAGGACGATGAAAGATCGGGAAGTAAACATCCACAGCGAACAACACCAAGGGGAAGAAACAACTGTCAACTTAGAAGACTAACACATCTTCAATCAAAAACGAAGCTTCTGCTAAGAAAGAGAAACATCCATATGGAAACCAAAGGCTGGAGCGAGGATACAAAGGACGAAAGGAAAGACAAGGGCTGGTGAAAACTCAACGAGTGTCCACAACCACTATACAAAAGCGGCTTAAAGACAAAGATACCCACGAGAACAACTACAAGATATAGTTCAGGAGATGGCAAAACACAATGACGTTATTATTCAAGCCACACCGTAAATCTAGAAGACCCGGAACATCACCTTACTTTAACCACAAAACCCAACAGATCTAGCTGTTCTGACCGCTTCCTCAACACCCAAAAACCATCACTCAAAACAGTCCAAATGACTCCCCAATCGAAGGCCAAAAACTCTGCACACGACACTAAAAGACTAACCCTAGCTAATCGGAGAAGGAGGACGACCAGAAGGTCAGCTTACCCAACCATAAGACACAATCAAACCTCACAGAGAAGATCCGTCTACTACGCCGAGATAGCTAACTTCACAATCGAACCACCGAAACTAGCTGGGGCGAACACAAAGACTACAAGCAAAGAAAGCGGAGTCGCATGGGCCCTCACAGTTACGGCGAAGAGCGCCGCTACCGGAAAGGGCAGTCGAAGATCTGAAGTTTGCTGGGCGGCTAGGGCAAATCATTTATTATGTGATTGGCTAGGAATGAAATATTTACATTTTAGCAAAAAAAAAATAATGAAAAAATAAATGGCATAAGAGCAAAATATCTGCCGGTTTTTATACCGACTATCTTGAATATGCATGTAAGACATTACAAGTAACTGTCGAAAGTACTACATACTATAAGCTAATGGACGTATTTATTGTTTTAGTGTAAAATATAATTCCTCTTATTTCTCGTTTGATTCGTTTGGCGAAAGTCTCTTTGCTCTAACTTCTTACATCGTCAACACTTTTTTCTATATCTTTTTATCTAGACGACAGCATATTCAACTCCGAGTCTCCGACTATGGAAATAAACTAATTTATATATATATATAAAGATTTAATCATTATATATATCGATGATGGCCTCCGCATCTGGCTCCAAGCTCTACTCTGAAGCAACCATTGCTCATTCTATTCTTTTCAATCTTTGTTTTCAAATAAATCAAAACACTCAGAAACAGTAGCATCTTATTGTACAAAGGTTTTGTTTGAATATAATTTTACATTCATACAAAAAAAAAAAAACTTTTTATATAGTTAGTTTTTTTATTTGATGTAGAGTGAATTATTACATTTTTCTCCGAAAAAGCCATGATTGAATGTTCATTAATTAGTGTAGTTAAATGTGTTCATAAAATCCACGTAAGTAAAATATTAATATGAATACATTATAGCCGAAAATAAACAAATAGAATGATACTGTTTTTCTTCCAAAAAGAATCATACTATGGTAACACTTTGCATTTTTCACATTTATAGGCAAGAAAATAAGTCATTTCAGAAATGCAAACTCTGTTAAATATTAAGAAAACCAATAGGTTTTTTCTTTTATCAAGTAGGAAAATATATGATTTAATAAGTGAAAACAAAACTTAGAGGATTTAATAAGTTAGTGGTGTAAAATAGATACTTCGAGTCGAAGCACCTCATGAGTCATGAATGGTTGAGCCAGGTGTTCCGAGTCGTTGCCAGGCCGTCCTCGACCTTGACACGTGGCATACTAGTATGACATATTCCATTTTCGCATGTACGTAGACTTATACAGTTCATTTTTAATTTTATTATTTATCTATAATATAATGTTACTCCTATCCAAAACCGAACGGTGAAACTTAAAATCTAAGTAAAACCTAAAAACGAAAACCGACGGATCGTAATTCGTAAGTATTACGAGAAAAAAAAAACATATGGATATAACGCAGTATAATATACAGGATTTTATCAACTATTATAATATTTTATTATAATGTTTTTAACGCTGATGTATTTGTATTATTTATAAACATAGGAACTGATCTTTTTCAATTTAAGAGAAATTTGTTCGAAAGAAATGTTCAAGCATGCATAGATCGGATACATTCTAACAACATCATCTATTGACATTTCAATATGTAAATTTCACTTGGATCATTAACAAAAATAAAACATGGTCGAAATTTCGATGTCTGTATACCAATATACGTGTATTATGTATTGAAAAGGTTGTAAATTGTAATCTTCACTTTTAAGGAGAGGGGCTGAGAGAGAAACACGTGAGTCATCATCAAGACAGTGGTCGGGGGTCACTTTCGTGTAACTCAGACATTAAATTAGATAAACAAACCGAGATCCTTACCTTAGTGTACATATATACACACACACACGTAGACACTCGTATATACATATGCCACGTAAGAATACGTATACTCATGACGTGTCCACGCACGTATATAAATACACACGCACAACTTCAATTTTCATTGCATGTACTCTTCTTGAAATTGAACTAAACCAGATTTGAAACTCTCAAAGAAACACCATGGAAGAAGAGCAACCTCCGGCCAAGAAACGAAACATGGGGAGATCTAGAAAAGGTTGTATGAAAGGTAAAGGAGGTCCAGAGAACGCCACGTGTACTTTCCGTGGAGTTAGGCAACGGACTTGGGGTAAATGGGTGGCTGAAATCCGTGAGCCTAACCGTGGGACTCGTCTTTGGCTCGGCACGTTTAATACCTCAGTAGAAGCCGCCATGGCTTATGATGATGCCGCTAAGAGACTCTACGGACACGAGGCTAAACTCAACTTGTTGCACCCACAACAACGACAACAACAAAAACAAGTAGCAGTGAATACGAACTTGTCTTTTTCGGGCCACGGGTCAGGTTCTTGGTCTTATAAGCTCGATACGGTTCCTGGGTTGGAACTTGGTCTCGGCCCGGCAAGTGTGTCACGAGATACTTTGTCAGGGAGATCGAGTTTTCTAGAAGAAGATGATGATCATAGTTATAATCGATGTTTGTCTTCAAGTGGGTCGAATCTTTGTTGGTTATTACCTAAACAAAGTGATTCACAAGATCAAGAAACCGTTAATGCTGCGAGTGGTTGCGGTCGCGGTGGTGGCTCTACGTTAACGTTTCCGACCAAGTTGAAACAGAAGAACGTGATGGTGAATCAGAATTATGGAATGTCCAATGGAGCTTGGTCTAGGTTTCTTGTGGGGCAAGAAAAGAAGATGGAGCATGACGTGTCATCGTCTTGTGGCTCGTCGGACAATAAGGAGGAGAGTATTTTGGTTCCTAGTGGCGGCGGAGAGAAGATGCATAGGCCGGAGGTGGATGAGGGAACAGGGTATTTGGAAATGGATGATCTTTTGGAGATTGATGATTTGGGTTTGTTAATTGGCAAAAATGGAGATTTTAAGAATTGGTGTTGTGAGGAGTTTCAACATCCATGGAATTGGTACTGAGAGAGTTTTATTTATTTTATTATTATTTATCATAAATATCTCTTATATTTGATTTAGGATTTGTTTATTTGTTATACATCAATCGTGGGGTCTTTTTTTCCTTGCATGTAGTCTTATGTGTGTAAATAGGTTTGAGCATGTTATGAATTTTCTTATACGATGTGTAAAAAGAATATTAAAAGATTTAAGGCAAGTTTTGAATAATATTTCTACTTCTAAATATGCATTCATTAGAGCGAAAGATAACAGAAAGACAGCATCTGATAGATTTGATCCATCCTTGTACGATCGCCATTCTTATCTTTGTCTTCCTTCGTACATTAATCTTCTTTTTGGTGTTGTCGATATCTGCTTGTATGTTTATCACTAACGTTCTGCAGTTGTCTCATTATTAGCATTTCCTTATTGAAAATTTAACATATATTGGCATGTCACACTTTTGTTTCTCTCCTACTCTCTCACATGTACAACTTGTTGGAGATTTGAAAGCAAATTGTATAATCCGGTTAAGAGGATTTGTGTGTGGTGTGGGTACCAAAGAACATTGAATTGCAACAAAGTATAATTTATTATTACCCTCTAATGTTCATGTATCATATTCTTATCTCACTGTTTATCGCAGACAACATACACTCAAAAAGGAAACATATAGATTGATAACACAAATCTTTAATCCTCATGTGTTTGAGCTTACAAAAACGTTAATCAAAATCAACATCTTCATCACACGAGTTATCATCATCACCCTTCACATCAACGTCAACATCATCCTCACTACTTTCATCGCACAAAACATCAGTTGTGAGATCTTCTTCCCTAAGATGTTCACAGCCAGTTTCTTCTACCATAATCAAAGGCAACTTCAGAGGCTGCTCTGGCAACTCCGTGAAGAGTGAATTAATTACCATGAAGCGGAAGACCTGCAATAACTGGATTTTGTCTCTCTTTATGTCTGCGCTTAGGAGCTTCTCAAGCAATGTAGGTTTTCTCGTCGTTATGGAAGATTCTTGAGATGAACTATTGTCTTGGAACCTTGGTTTCTTATCAAACTTATCTTTTCCATCATGTCTTCTCTTGTTATATCTATTATTCTGGAAACTTCCCTTCCTGCCGTCCTTGTTTTGAGATTGACCATTGTTGTCTCCTCTATCTCCGTTAACTTGTTCATCTGTATTGGATAAATAATACGAAGGAATTTCTGCAACTTCAACACCTAACTCAGCCTGCTTTGCTAAAACTTCCTGGAGTTGCTGCATTGCAGAAATACAAAGATATTAGGTAAGAAAATGCAAATTGAGAGAAGAATTATGAGTAGACTATGTGAGAATATATAACAAGCCTAATGATATTGATCCCTTTCACTGTCGCATGAACTATCGAATAGAAAAACTATGAATCCAATAAGCATAGAAATATGTGCACAAATGCTTCTTTCATCCTCATAACCTTTTCGATATTTAACTAGGCGGGATTATGAGGATATTTTCTCAATATTTTGTCGGGCCTTCAACTTTAAAACAATACAAAACCCATAAAACTACTGAAACTTCAGTTTCAACATGCATAGCATTGGCAAGCTGATCTTAATGGTGAGTTGAGCTGAGCATCATAAAGATTACTTGTTAACAAATGAGTATAATTTAGTATTCATATTTTTACACCATATATTCACTCTTTCCTAATATATTCAGCAATAAGTGAAATTTCTCAAGGTATACCAATTGATTCTACATTATATTAATGCAGTGTGTCTAGCATAACCATAAAAATTTACCGTATAAGATGTGGGAAAATTACGGGGTAGACCAAATTAAAGGGTACCTGACGACGCATTTTTGCTTCCTCATCAAGGATGCTGCCTGAAACACTTTTCTTTAATTTCTGCAAATAGTTAACTAAGCAATTCAATATTTGCCCCAAAAGAGTGGATTTTAACAAATCAAAGGCGGTGGGAGAGGGAGGGTTACTCTCACCTTTTCAACATTGAGTTTCGTTGGAAAATTCTTACGTCGAGCTTCACGCCATTTCTGAATTTCTTTTGATGTATAGAACAAAGCATATGATCTTCTCTTAGAAAAAAACAATGTCAAAAGAATAATATTAGAGACTGGACCCAACGAACTGACATGAACAAAAATGATAACAAAAGATTTAGTCCAGATAATAATCCCATCCAATATTACGAGTTCTATGGATTAACACTGCTTTATGAACGTGAAATGCAGGGAATCAAAATGGCTTAAGAAATAAGAACCAAAAGAAATTCAATAAGCCAAACAGCAAGGTGCTAAAATATTGAGACCTGGCACTACCTTTTATTTTCCTTAGCTTTGTTACCGGCATCAGATCCATTGAGCCCAGTTGCTATCTTTTTATAGTTCCCTGTAAATGAAGTCATAAATGGAGTGATCAAACAAAAGAAACACCTTCAACATTCTCAAATGTTCAGAAAATTTGAGGCAGGGATACAGAAATATTGACATTACCAAGGATTATATACAACACTACTAACTTAAGAAAAGACAATTGACATTTCCAAGGGAAAACTGAGAGAGTTTGAAGTTTATACCATTTTGACAAAAAATTCTTATAATCTTACATCAGAGATGTGATTTGATGGAAAAGGACTAACCTTTGCCCATGCGATCCTTATTGAACCCATGCTTTCTCTTTGCATTATCTGCCTGATGCAACTGAGATCTCTGGAATCTACAATAACTCAGAATACATATAAACCAAGATCATAGCAAACATATAATCAAAATGCAAGCAGGTTGTAGGAACATACCCTTGACCAGGGCCTTTGAATTTCTGATGTTTAGTAAATTTGTTTTGAAAATCATTCCCTTTCGAACCGGAACCATTGGTATTATGGATAATTCCTACAGGTTGCCCCTGTGGAAGCTCAAGTTAACTAAAAGAACAAGAAGTACTGGAAGAAGCTTATAAGAAGTGGTTAGAAGAAGTTTTACCTGTGGTCTTGGCTCTGAGAAACCCGGAGGCGGCAATTGGTGATTTTGATGGGGATTTGGAACCGGAGGATAACTAAGGGGGTTAAAGGAGTTAAGCTGTGGCTGAGAAGTGAAAGCAGAAGGTTCAAGAGAAGGTCGGAAAAAATTGGGCTGAACTAAGGGGAGTGAGTGACCCATAAGATTATTATTAGCAAGAAGGGTCCCCAAGAGGTTGGGAATTAACTGGTTGAACTGGTTGGGCATAGCAAACTGATGAAGTTGTTGCTGTTGCTGCTGTGGCATATTGGGGAGATTGTTAAAGAACTGAGGATGTATTGGCATATTAGGCATTGGCATCTGATTGTTCATATGACCCATCATTGGATTACTCATCATCTGTGAATTCATTGGGTTTTGATACCCATTATGTTGGTGGTGATTAGAATACCCATTGTTCTGCAGAAGCAAAGGAAACACAGAGATATTGATACAACAGCCTTGAGTTTGCGGTAAAAGGAGAGATTTTGATGAAAGAGACAGAAAGAGAGAGAGACCTGTTGTTGATGATGTTGCTGTTGCGGTCGATGAGGACGAGCTTGAGGCCGGAAGGAGTTGAACGGAGGTCGCATTATGAAGGATTATGCTCTGCTAGGGTTTAAGGGTTTTAGGATTACTTATCAACTTCGATAGCTTTTAGCTTTAATCTCTGCTCAGTGACAAATTGAGATGATGGGCAAGTAAGAACAAGCAAAAACCATGTCGAAATTATACCAATAAGATGGTTTGTAGAAGAAATTGACTACCTTGAATTGATGGATTTCGTCGGCGTGGAGCTATGGCGACAAAGAAGAAACCTAATTAAACTCTGAAATTCAAAGAATTGGCTCTGTAATCTGTATACTCATCCTCATGATTGAACCGCAAACCGGTTATGATATGCTTGAAGACGTGGCGCAGGCGCACTCTGAGCCGGAGTCAGATCGATGGTCCACGTGGCTGACAGTTTGGCTTTTGTCCGAAATATATTGAACGTCAAGTGGGCCAGAATGTTGGATCACTTGGGGGCCTATTGGTAACCCAATCAAACCCAAATATCACTATCACAGGTTTTTTTCTTCTTGACATCACTATGACAATTTTTTTTTTTTTTNTGAAAATTTTTTTTTTTTTTTTTTTTTTTTCTATTTTACAATTTATTATTGTTCTATATAAGCTGGCATACACAAGCCTCATGTGAGTTCTTTTGTTCAGATTTCAGAATGAATAAAAGGTTTTGTATCCCAACGCTTTCGTTCGTTCCTTCTTGTGAAACTTGAGGTGGATATAGGTGGCATTGAATAAAAATTGTAGCAGTTGAATGAAATAATCACAATGAAAAACAAAATAGATATTGGTTATATATGAGATTCATCAATATAATCACTAGCTTCTTTTTAAAAAATTTCATAACATACAATAAACAATTGTAGAAGCCAAAAAAGGTCTTTACAAAAATTGTTAAAGCAGTTAGTGGAGAAACAATAGCAGAAAAAGGATGTCAACTTATGTACAATAAGTCAATAACAATACATAAATGTACAATACTATCAGTCTCTTGGACCACAAGTAATTTGAGAACTCTTATATAGTTCTGTTCTTTTAAATAGCAAGACTGTACAAACTAAATACGAGAAACATTTTTGGCTGTCATAACACGGGATTGAATACAAGTAAATAAATCACATGAAAAAGTAAAAACCAAAATTTTTAACTATAAATTACAGTCTTCCTTCAGTTTCATTTCTATCAACTAATGTGACATTTCCAAAATTGACGAAGAAAAACTAACAAAAAAAAAAGTGAGCTTATGGCAATCTTAACTAGAAAGTCTGAACTATTGGTTATAGCCTTCGTGTCTCTGTTCCTAATATTGGTTATGTCCGGTCTGATAGTGGTCGAAGCACGTGCTTTTTTTGTGTTCGGGGACTCGCTCGTCGACAGTGGCAACAACAACTATCTGGTGACAACTGCACGTGCCGACTCTCTGCCGTATGGAATCGATTTTCCAACTCGCAGACCAACCGGCCGGTTTTCCAACGGTCTTAACATTCCGGATCTTATCAGTTAAGTTTGTTTATTAGTTACACTAACCGGTTTAGGGTAATCTTGATTTTAAATGAATATACACAAAGATTTAGATTTATATACCAAAAGACATAATAATAATCGGATAATATTTGGCTAGGTGAGGCAATCGGCAACGAAGAGTCGCCGTTACCGTACCTTAGTCCGGAGCTAAGGGGACGGAGGCTGCTTAACGGTGCCAATTTCGCGTCTGCCGGTATCGGAATTCTCAACGATACCGGAATTCAATTCGTAAGTATATATAATAAAACCGGGTCTGACCTTAAATTGAAAATTTCCATCAAGTGTCAGGTACTAATGTATAAGTAAAACTTGTGGTGTGCAGATAAACATTATAAGAATGTACCAACAACTTGACTACTTTCAACAATATCAACAACGTGTGAGTCGCTTGATTGGGAAACCGCAAACGCAGCGGCTCGTGAGCCAAGGGCTTGTGTTAATCACGGTCGGTGGAAACGATTTCGTAAACAACTATTACTTGTTGCCATATTCTGCTAGATCGCGCCAATATTCCCTACCCGATTACGTCCGACTCTTAATTTCCGAATTCAAGAAGATATTATTGGTAAGTGGTAACAACAATCTTATAATGCAATATGGTGTTAATATTAATTAATCTGGTTCATATTTGTATGACCAAAAAGTTTGGGGCCTTTCTATATTTTTTTTTGGAATGGAGACCAAAACTAAATTGGATTGATTTTAGTCACCGGCATTTGAACTCTTAATATAAAGAACTTTCATCCTCTTACATTGATTTGATTNTTTTTTTTTTTTTTTTTTTTTTTTTTTTTTTTTTGGTTTTAATTGATTTGATTCTTGTTAATGCAAAAATAATAATTTTGTGTTATGTCTAGAGGTTAAATTCACTTGGAGTGGGTCGAGTTCTAGTGACCGGAGCCGGACCACTAGGATGTGCACCGGCCGAGCTGGCGAGGTCAGGCACGTCTAATGGGAGATGCTCGGCCGAGCTACAACGAGCTGCGTCTCTCTATGATCCTCAGCTACTTCAAATGATAAATGACCTTAACAGAAAGATTGGGAAAAATGTGTTTATTGCAGCAAACGTCAACCAAATGCAAGCGGATTTTCTAAGCACCCCACGAAGATACGGTATTATCACAAGTTTTTCTCTTCTAATTATCTACTTTTCGTCGAGAAAAAAAAAGGTTATAACAGTTATATATTGTTTGTTGTAGGATTTATAACATCGAAGGTTGCATGTTGCGGACAAGGACCGTATAATGGGATGGGTTTGTGTACAGTACTATCAAACTTGTGTCCGAACCGTGAGTTATACGTGTTTTGGGACGCGTTTCATCCGACTGAGAAAGCAAACCGCATGATAGTCCGTCAGATATTGACCGGTACCAACAAGTATATGAACCCCATGAACCTTAGCTCTGCTCTTGCCTTGTGAGCCACACATCCGATCATTTTAAGTTGAAGTGGAAAACTCGGTGTCGCTTATTTCAGTTATGTTTATTTGATTCGCAAGATGTATGTATCGACTATCGAGTACAACGAGCATGAAATAACTCAGTCAGTCTGAATATAACTTTGTTTCTTTGTTCTAGTTTTTAATTGAAAAACTAGTATTGATTTTATTTATTTATTACACCCAAAATGACATAAAATGATAAAGCAATTAAGTACATAACAATGAGAAAATAAATTAGGCAAATGGTAAAAATAAATCAAATAAACATGCATTTGATAAATTTATCGTCTACGTAAAAGAATTACATATCACTGAAAAATTACAATTATAGAATATAAAATGTAAAGTTATATCATTTAAAATATATAGTAATGACAAAAGACAAAATATATATTTCGAAAATTTNAAAAAAAAAAAATTTTTTGAAAATTTTTTTTTTTTTTTTTTTTTTTTTTTTGTCATCGAGCAAATTGACTTTTAATTATATGTACGTATATCGATCATTAAATGTAGACGTAAATCAATTTCTCCATATTTGGTATTCAGTTTAACATGTATGCACAATACATCATATTTCAATTTAACACATATATGCATATATACGCGCTATACAATTTATTTATGTAAGTTTACCATAAATATAAAATTACTTTAAATATAACTAAATGTATATACATTTACATTTAATATATCGTGTACAAACATATTAATGAAGGATACTAATGCCATTTTACACGAATTGTTTTGGTCAAAATACGAAATTACTTAAAAAACGACAAAACCCGTGATAAAAATATTAAAAATATGACAAAAATCAAAATATTTAGTGAAGTGATCTTGGTCTAGTGGCAAGTCTACAGAAGACAGACACCATCACACCAGGGATCGAGTCCCCGACCCTACAATTTTGTAGGAATTAGGCTAATGGGCCGGCCAGTTGTTGCCCAAATGTTAACAAAAAAAAACAAAATATTTAATTAATAAAATAGTCTAAAACCTAACTCTAAATCTTAATTCTATTCTAAACCTTCAATCTTAAAACCTAAAAGCATATATTTTCTTAATTTTGAATTTGAACCTGTTTTCTTGTTTAGATTTTTTAGATTCTCTTAGAAAATTATCCCTATTTTATGAATAAAAATATTTATTTTGATACAATCCTTTTAATATATTTCCAAAATAGATACTAGTTTTACAAAAATCTTTAAAACCTTACCAAAGTTAATGAAACTTTGAGAAAGCCGAATTACCAAAATTGGCCTCAAAAGAGTTTCTCGAAAGGCGCAAACCTTCTAACTAAGAAAGAGGTATGAGGTCAATTTGGGAGATATAGAACTACGAAGAAACTTTGAAAATAAAATCCCCAGAGATTGATTGAATTTGGAATCCAGGTTTTAGGCGCACCAGAGAGGATCGATCAACGATGATGAAATTGAAGATGGAAGAGACGGCGATTGTTTTGTCCCTGCTCAAGTCGGATCTCCGGCCGATCGAAGACGTTCTATCGGAATTCAACTCCAAGTTCCCTAGCTCTCGTCACTTCACTGTCTGCACTTCTCTTTCCATGCTATTGCAGGCATGTGGTCATTTCTATATTCCTATTCTTCCGTTTTGAACTTGCTCCTGTTGCTCGGATTTGTGTTCTCGATTGTGTGACACTTGCGCAGTTTTAGTGTTTTTTTGGATGTTTCAGTCGAAGGATTTGATTTGAATCTAGGGTTTTCTTTGGAGGTTTGCTCATTCGCGATTCTCCTTTAGTACTCAGCGCTTACACGAAGCTGAGTTCGTGTTTGTTATGTGTTTACAGAAATGAAATCTTTGTTCTTTCGATGGTTCGGATATTGAATTCGTGGATGTGGATGAAATTGAGTGTTTGAATTATCTATAATAATGTTCAATTTGCTGTTCTACTCATTTTTATACCGGGTATAATTCGAAAGTGATAAGAAACTGTTGCAGGTGTTTACATTTTGATGATTTCAACTCTCAGATTGGGACTAATTGAATGAAATTTTGTTCAATTTTTCAGGAACAGAAGATACTCGGGGGTACTGAACGCCTAATTGCATTTGCTATCATATACCAGTGTTATTCTTCCCTCAAACCTTCTAGCAACCCGTTTGTATCTGAAATGATACTTGTAAGCAGCCTTCTTTGTGCCTCTAATATGTGAACTCCATCAAACAGATTGATAATTTCTAAGAATTACATGGTAGAAATGCAAATTTATTTGCCTGCTCAGCTGTCAATTGTCTCCTAATGTAATAACTTTGTTGTTAATCCTGGAGAATTGTAGTTGCTGATACGATTTGGTTATAAATCAGGTTTAAGTGTTGTTAAACTTGGTAGATAGTATATAGGTCATGTGTTTCTCGAAGTGGCATGTTAGTTGTGAATAATGAGGTTCCATGTAATCCTTGAAGCTAAATTTTATATATAGGGATATGTTTGGCTTTCTATAGATTGATTTAGGAAAACATGTTCTGTGTCTTAACATGATGTGGGTCTTCTTGTGTGACAGAATAACAATATCTATGCCTTTTGCAGGCTGCTTGTAATGAGCAAGTGGACAAGTCTGAGAGAGCATTTCTTTTCCACCTGTTGCAATGGAATAGTTACAACAACGTGAAAGAGGTAGGATATAGTTGCACATATAGCTATTATCGTAAGCTGTTTGCCTGCTTTTTTTTTTTTTTAATTTAAAATTTGTGCTCCCTTGTTTTTCTAAAGCATGCTGATATGTACTCAACGGAATCATGTTTCACAGTGCTACTGTGGACGAACAATGTCCATATCTTATGTTTTGTTATTGTTGTCGTTGGTGAAAACCTGTTTTATGGGTTCAGTTATCTTTGCCATAAATTAATCCGTCACTCCGATCAAGCATATTCTAAGCCTTCTTATGTTTCACATTTTACTTGAAAGTCCTGATTGTATAAATTTTATGATCTCTGTGAGCTGTGGATACTAATTAAGTATTCATGATCATTCAGTAACGATAGTTTGCTCTCTTGCAGATTCTCAAACAGTCAGCTGTTGATTATATCAGATCGTTTGATCCTTCAATTCATGTAAGAGCGGTTGACGCATATACATCTTAATTTCCAATTTATACCTCTTATCTTCATCATAACTCTTCCGTTATTATGCCTAACATTAGTTGGAGAACATTTAGAGAAACCTTTTCTGGCTAGTGATTTAATATGGTGATGTTCTGTCAGGATTTTCCGGAACTAGGAGAGCTGCAACGGGAGTATGGCGACAAAGCCGATCCTGGACCATCCCTCAAAAAGCTATTGCATGATCCTGATGTTCCTCGTGGGTGCGATCCTAACTCTCCAGAGTACGTAACCTATGAGTTAGGGGATTCTGTTTCTTTCTAACTGTTATGTACAGTTGACTCTGATCTATTTCTCCCAAGCTTCCCAAGCTTCCAGTTTTCTACCCAGCTTAGTGTTCTGTGTTATATTATTATGTGCCAATTTTAAGTTGATTTCATGGCCGACCTTAAGTCAAATAATCTTTCTTAGGTTTGATGTGCAACCTGGAGAGAATCCCAAAATTGGATCTGGTGATAGAGATGAGGCCCTATCTGGATTATTGGGAAGTTCGACAATGGGGGGATTAGGTCCTAGGTGGGTCCGTCCATGTCCACCGAGGTACCCAGTTCATCAGAGTGAGGTAAGGCTAATATTAACCCATTATTTAAGTGGTGTAGAAAATTATCCAACTGACTATAAATGGTTCAACTTCTTACAGTTGCTTTGGATTGATCCTGATAACAAACATGAGCTTGTTTGGGACGATAAAATGTGTGCTGATACTAGCAGAGGCGCAACAGTTAGAGACTTGCTTGTTAAGGGTTTAAAGGTGACACTCACACCTCAGGAGCAAGAGGTAAATATTGCTCTTCAATCCTTGATATGTGCCTAAAGCCATCCAAGTAGTGTCCTACTCTTATGATAACATTTTATCGGTTATCCTGCTTTAAAACTGATAAGTAAGTTAACATAGAAATGGGACAGTTACTACATATATGTACAATTTGTAAAGATTGTAAAGACAGCCATTGTATGGCAGACATAGTCCAGTTTCGAGAGAGAAGTTGTGCTCTCACCTTTTCCCTTTCTCATCGGATTAAAAGATCTAGCAGCTCCCAGTAGGATATTAAGAGGGAACTGATTGCAGTAAGAATATATGGAAAATGACTTTGCAATAGATAATAGTGTGATGATTTAATTGATCAGCCCTGCCCATATAGCTGTATCAAGTTGGAAAACCTTTATCTTTTGAGTGAAGACAACAACAAGTTTTATTCATTTATTTCCCAGGTCATCACTACGGAATTAACAAATGACCCAAAGCTTGTCTATCACTGTGGAATAACTCCACGGAAGCTGCCGGTATGTGTTTTTCATTATCTGGCAGTTGCTTTTCTTTTTTTCCTTCATTATCATCTCTTCTATCCGAACTAGTTTTATAATCATATTCTCAGCAATTAGTGGAGCACAATCCTCAAATAGCAGTTGAGATTCTCACCAAGTTGATTAACTCCCCAGAGATTGTTGAGTAAGTCATCACCTTATCAGTTCCAGTATTTACATTCTATTAAAAAGTATTACTTTTAAAGTGAGAATCTGAGAATGCTTGTTCAGATATTTTACAGCTCTTGTGAGTATGGACATGAGCCTGCACTCAATGGAAGTTGTGAATAGGCTCACGACTGCAGTTGAACTTCCCAAGGAGTTTATACGGATGTACATCACTAATTGCATATCGTCTTGTGAGAACGCCAAGGTATTAAAACAAAGCTTTCTTTAGTTTTTTTCGTTCCTTAGGTGTCTAAAACAAAGCTTTCTATGCACAGCTATAACATCATCCTGATATTATCTGTTAAAAACTTATGCTCGTGCTCTGATATTATGTGCTTTTGTGTACATATTCTCGAAATTTGTTGATTTACAAATTTGTACTATTCTTCTATTTAGTTGTTTCTTTAATGCTATTAGTGATATATTGTTTTCGATCTGTAGCAGCAAGACAAATACATGCAAAATAGGCTTGTACGGCTTGTTTGCGTCTTCTTGCAAAGTTTAATTCGCAACAAAATCATCAACGGTATGTATTCTTGAACTATCTATCATCTTTTTGGTTTCGACTGAATTGCTATCAAGTTTTTGTATTATGCTTTGCCCATAAGACAATGAAAGATGAATTCGCAGAGGCTAATGGCTACTAAGAGGAATCTATAGTCTATCCTTATGCTTTTGAATTGGGTAATACTGTTATATGTTTTAGTGAAATGAATTTTTATATTTTCTTGTTCGGGTAAATGGAGCAGTGAAGGATCTATTCATAGAAGTTCAAGCTTTCTGCATTGAGTTTTCGCGGATTCGAGAAGCAGCTGGTCTTTTCAGGCTTTTGAAAACATTGGAGAATGAATAATTTACTCTTTTCTTCTTCTTCTTCTTCTTCTCATCATCATCTTATTTTATTTTAATCTCTATTTTTCCCTGAAATTTTTGGGTTCTTTTGTAGCTAAAGAAAGTACTTTTTGAATCCAAGACAGCTTTCGGTTTTTAGATTTTTATTTCTCAATTTATATGTCTTTGACAACAAAAAAAGGTTCCGGTTAGACCAGACGGCTTGTACTAACAGTTAACCATGAACGGTTTATGCTCAAACCGATAATACCAGCTGCTGGTTCTGATCCGGATTGGTTTAGAGTCCGGATAAAACCAATAAAGTTGTTACATACTCTTGGATTCTAAAAAGTTGACTTACAGATTTTCTGTTCAATGTAAAATTGCATCTCTCTGTTCTTTTTTCACATAAATCCTATGTGTTTTCCAATATAAGAAATGCTTGAGGAATGAGTAAAAAATGATTTAGCTGTCATCAAGTTTGCTTAGTAGAAAAGACACAAATGTAATGCTTCGTCTCAAAGCTTTTTTTATTGTTGGATGTATATATACAATTATTATTGGATCATTCTCTTTTCACTGCATTATTATATTCTTTGTAGATTGATGATCAAA
The DNA here is from genome assembly GCA_900406345.1 of Erysimum cheiri. Taxonomy (NCBI): domain Eukaryota; kingdom Viridiplantae; phylum Streptophyta; class Magnoliopsida; order Brassicales; family Brassicaceae; genus Erysimum; species Erysimum cheiri. The sequence goes on along the minus strand of OVAQ01000197.1, from coordinate 24,773 downwards.
ATTTAGGCTATTGTAGAATTCGAAGATTCGAACAGTAAATATTGAGAAAAATACGATTACAATACAAAACAATTTAATGAAAAGAAAAATACTGTATGAATTAAGAAGAAAAATAAAAAATACTTTTAAAGATGAAAATAAGAACAATAGTGAGTAGCCATTTCAACGTCAAGAGGACCAAAAAAGAAACATTTTTTTAGGAAAAGATGAAAGCTTTGGCGAAATCTTTGGTTCGGACAGAGAACTAAGAATTAATCGATCTGGGTCCATAAGAATTAAGAACATAAGCCGAACTAATCGGGTTGAAGTAGAAGCAGCTCTCTCTCTTCTCCTCTTCATTGTTGTTGGGTAAGAACAGACTAAGTTGAAAGCTTTCTCCTTGAGTCGCCGATGTTGCTAATTGCTTCTTCTTCTTCTTCTTCTTCTGATCTTTCCCAGCTGAGTCGATAGAAAGACAATGGCGGTTCCTGTAGAGGAAGCAATCGCAGCTCTTTCCACTTTCTCGTTAGAGGTAAGCTTTGAAATTTTTGGTTATATTTAGAAATTGTGTTTCTTCTTCGGATCATTTTGACTACAATTTTATTCTTTCTGGACTTCAATTTCACAACATTTGACTAGAAAGGAGCGGAATTGTGTTTATCCATTTTTCCCATTTCTTGATAAAAAGTATTTTCGTATAAATTATCACATATATAGTTTAATCTCCCATTTATCTGCGGATCTTTGTCTAGTTAGCATTAAAGTAGGTTTCAATGAAAATGCTCAAGATTTAAGTATCTTCTTAGAAGATTTTAAGTCACTGTAGCAAATTTTCTTGAAGCATTTTGTATTTTGTTGGGAACATGATAGGATGAGCAACCAGAAGTCCAAGGACCGGCTGTAATGGTTTCAGCTGAAAGAGCAGCGACAGATAGTCCCATCGGTATGCTTCTTTACTTATCTTGTCACTCTGTTGGCATAAAAGACAACTGATTAAGATGGTTTTTAATATTATTTTGTAGAGTATAGTGATGTTGCAGCATATCGGTTGTCTCTATCAGAAGACACAAAAGCTCTAAACCAGCTGGTATATGCTTCTTCTTCATTTGCTTTATCTTATTAAGGCTGATTAAAATTAAGACTTGATAGCTATATTCTTGTTTTTCCTACTTTTTTCCTTACGGGTATGTTGTGTTAATCTTTTCTTAGCGGGTGTGATCTTATTATATACGAATATTTCAAGTAATTTTTCGACCATCTGTTTGCAGAATACACTTATACAAGAAGGAAAAGAGATGGCGTCAATTCTATACACATATAGAAGTTGTGTCAAAGCACTACCTCAGGTCATTGCTTATCTACTTTTAGACGTTTTATTTGATTAAAAAGTAACTTTGAGAATTATGCTATGAGTCAGTTCTTCATTCATGGTATTCGAATTCTCGTGGTAACTATATGAGAATTTTTTTGGACTACAAAGGATAATGCAAACAGAAAAGCAAGGACACAAATTTCTCTGTATAAATAATAATGAATGACAGAAGTTATTGAATAAGATCCAATATCGTACATCTGGTGGGTGTTCTTGTGTATATCTCTTCCCTAATACGCATAACGTTTTTATTAATGATATACATGCAGCTTCCTGAATCTATGAAGCATAGTCAAGCGGATTTGTATCTAGAAACATATCAAGTTTTGGACCTAGAAATGAGTCGATTACGCGAAATCCAGAGATGGCAATCGTCGGCTTCAGCTAAAGTATAGTGTATATCCTTCCTCTTCTGACTCGTTTCATTTAATTTATTGTATCAGGAATAATATGCCTATATGCTTTATGTCTGTGCAGTTAGCTGCTGACATGCAGCGGTTTTCCAGACCTGAAAGGCGCATCAATGGCCCAACAGTCACACATCTTTGGTGGGTTATAACTTTTCTTTTATGTTTTATATAGATCCTCAGACGATTAACGCTCCTCATGTATATAGTTTAACAGTGGTTTTACTTAATATAGGTCGATGCTAAAGTTGCTTGACGTCTTGGTCCAGCTGGATCATCTTAAAAACGCTAAAGCTAGCATTCCTAATGATTTCTCTTGGTATAAGAGGTGAAAGATATTATATTTTGTTTTGCCTTTTAATTCTTTCTGCAGATTAGACACTTGAATGTAGGGTAGATCTATGGTTGTTACTAATTATTTCAGCTACTAAAGCTTTCTTTAAGAGATGAAGTAGTTTCCTAGAAGCATTTCTGTTAGCTTCTTTTCTAAATATAGTTGCACTCTTTTCAGAACATTTACTCAAGTCAGTGCGCAGTGGCAAGATACAGATACAATGAGAGAAGAGTTAGATGACTTACAGGTGCTTGCACGGCTTGTTTATACAATCATTTGTTAATGCCTTCCCCTGTGAATTGTCGTAAATGAAAATGTGAGTTCTAATATATGCAGATTTTCCTGAGCACAAGATGGGCTATTTTGCTCAACTTGCATGTTGAGATGTTCCGTGTAAACAAGTATCCTTATTTCCAGACATGTATCATCATTGAGTGGTTGTTACATAGATTATTTATGGGTATCTCTATTTGAGATAGGCATGCTGCTAAAGCCCCTTGTGCTATTTGGCTATATTGCAAGCTTTTGGATTCCTTAAAAGTAAAATCAGTGTGGAAGATATTCTCCAAGTTCTCATAGTCTTCATTGTTGAGTCTCTGGAGTTGGATTTTGCACTACTTTTTCCTGAGCGGTATATTCTTCTCCGCGTTTTACCTGTTCTTGTTGTCTTAGCAACACCATCTGAGAAAGATACCGAGGCTTTATACAAGAGGGTAAAACTCAACAGATTGATCAACATTTTCAAGGTATAGAAGTTCATGTTATACCTGTTTAAGTTTCACAACCAATATACCTCAAAGGCTTGTTTCCAACTTGCTAATTGACATATTTCTTGTGTTTTTCGGTTATCAGAATGATCCAGTCATTCCTGCGTTTCCAGATCTCCATCTTTCTCCTGCTGCCATTTTGAAAGAATTGTCGGTATACTTTCAAAAGTTTTCATCACAGACTCGGCTTCTGACTCTTCCAGCACCTCATGAGCTCCCTCCACGTGAAGCGTTAGAATATCCTTAAATATTGTCACTGCTATGTGCCTATCTAACTATTATCATAAATTGAACACATGCTTTGAAAGTTGCAAGCCTTTACATATTTTACGTATCAGAGACACTATTTGATAGTCAACCACATAGGAGCCCTCCGTGCTGAGCACGACGATTTCACAATCCGATTTGCTTCATCCATGAATCAGGTGCTCAAGCTATTTCTATTCCTGGAGCTCCAATTTTCTTGTTCTATTCTTGAGTCTCTAAGATGTTGTTCTCACTTGCTTTCATGCAGCTATTGCTGTTGAAGTCAAATGATGGTGCATATACTGAATGGTGCAGAGAGGTCAAAGGGAATATGTACGATATGGTTGTTGAAGGTTTCCAACTGTTAAGCAGATGGACTGCACGCATTTGGGAGCAATCTGCTTGGAAATTCTCTCGCCCATGTAGGGATCCAGCAGAGACACAGGAAGCCTCCGGATCACATTCTGATTACGAGAAGGTAACACTTGTGAAATATGTCCAGAAAATATATAGTTTGTCTTTTATGGTACAAGTTTTTTTATTCCTTTTAATAGGTGGTGAGGTTCAATTATACTGCAGAAGAAAGGAAAGCCTTGGTAGAACTTGTTGGCTATATAAAGAGTGTAGGATCGATGCTGCAGCGTTGTGACACATTAGTTGCGGATGCTTTATGGGAGACAATACATGCTGAAGTTCAAGATTTTGTACAAAACACTTTAGCCACAATGTTGCGTACCACCTTCAGAAAGAAGAAAGATCTCTCTAGGTGAATAAGTTTTCCTATCTGTTACTTTTTATTTCAAGTCAAATTCCCTTTAGAATTTAAGCTTTTCATATTGTTAACTGTATCATGTGTATGATTGCATTCAGGATTCTTTCTGATATGCGGACACTTTCAGCTGACTGGATGGCAAATACCAGGCCTGAACATGAGATACCATCTTCACAACATGGAGGTGATGAAAGCAGAGCGAATTTCTTTTATCCGAGGCCAGTTGCCCCAACAGCAGCACAGGTTTGGGTCTATTTCATGATTGTTATAGATACAACAACGGATGGTAAGACCCAGTGCTTGAAGTTCTTGCTGTTTTGTTGTTTCAGGTGCATTGCTTGCAGTTTTTGATATATGAGGTTGTCTCTGGTGGAAATCTGAGGAGGCCAGGGGGATTCTTTGGAAATAATGGCTCTGAGATTCCTGTTAATGACTTAAAGCAATTGGAAACTTTCTTTTACAAGCTCAGCTTTTTCTTGCACATATTGGATTATTCAGGTAACCCACATTCTTAAGTGTCTTTTTGGTCGGTTTTATTGAGCCATCCTGATAATCATTAGCTTCGTAAGCTGATTTCTCAATTTCATTCCATGATGGCTGCAGCAAGTATTGGAATATTGACTGATCTGGGATTCCTCTGGTTTAGAGAATTTTACCTCGAGTCTTCACGTGTTATTCAGGTATGCATCAATATGAAAAGGTTATAATATATTTTGCCACTTCGTTTTCACTTCAGCCCTGACTTGTTCTTACAAATCATTATATGTTCACAATTGCAGTTCCCGATTGAATGTTCACTTCCATGGATGCTGGTAGACTACATTCTTGAAGCCCAGAATTCAGGGCTTCTTGAGAGTGTTCTGCTGCCTTTTGACATCTATAATGACTCAGCTCAACAAGCTCTGGTTATTTTGAGGCAGAGATTCCTCTATGATGAAATTGAGGCTGAGGTAATTAGAGTTTAATACCGAATCTCAACAGCTATAAACCTATAAGTCTTCTTAAATGAAAAGGTTCCTTGAACAAAATTATTGTTTCTTGTATCCTGTCTTCTTTCTGTAGGTGGACCATGGTTTTGATATATTTGTTTCAAGACTCTCGGAGTCTATATTCACATATTACAAGAGTTGGTCAGCAAGGTACCTAATTACTTAGTTTTGGATAGATTCATCTCCTTCATTGTTAACTAATGAGGAGCTAAACCCTTTTATCATCAATTGTTGAGTTCAACAGTGAGCTTCTTGATCCATCATTTCTCTTTGCCTTGGACAATGGTGAAAAGTTCTCCATCCAGCCTGTGAGGTTTACTGCGTTATTTAAGATGACAAAAGTAAAGGTGAACAATAATGTTGCTCTCCTGTTATATAGAAAGTTACAATAAGTTGAATTTTTAGCTCCATTGTTATAACATTATATGTTTCAAGCACTGATTCTAATTATGTGTGGCTTGGCACGTTTTTACAATCTTGTTAGTTGTTACTGAGTTTTGTTGTGACGTGCAGATACTTGGTAGAACAATCAATTTAAGAAGTTTGATCGCTCAAAGGATGAATAAAATCTTTCGAGAGAATCTGGAGTTTCTCTTTGACCGTTTTGAGTCCCAAGACCTATGTGCTGTTGTGGTAAGTTCTTTTTTTCTTTTCTTTTCTTTTTCTTGATTCTTTATTTAACAAAAAGTGGATGGTTTATTCAATTGCAGGAATTGGAGAAGCTTATAGATATCCTAAAGCACTCGCATGAATTGCTTTCACAAGATATTTCCATAGATCCTTTCAGCCTCATGTTGAATGAAATGCAAGAAAACATTTCTCTTGTCTCATTTTCAAGTCGACTTGCTACACAGGTCAGCCATACGATACTTGAAGGAATTATAAGTCCTGAGTCTAATTTTTCTTACCTTTTCTAAATCTTTGTTTTTTTTGTTGTCTAATAGATTTGGTCAGAGATGCAGAGTGATTTCCTACCAAACTTCATTCTTTGCAATACCACACAGCGATTTGTCCGCTCATCGAAAATTCCACCTACTCAGAAACCATCAGTGCCTTCTGCTAAGCCTAGTTTCTACTGTGGTACACAAGTAAGGAGCAATCTCTTAAGCCATATATAGTTTTAATCAGTTCCAAAACAATCTTATAGTCCCGTTTTGCGGTTACTAAACATTCAATTTCATATTAATGCGTCCTTTTGTGTTTGTATTGGTTTCATGTTTTTTTGTATTTTTGTGTGATAGGACTTAAATGCAGCGCATCAGAGTTTTGCACGATTGCATAGTGGATTTTTCGGGATACCCCATTTATTTTCCATAGTTAAACTTCTTGGATCTAGATCATTGCCTTGGCTTATAAGAGCTTTGCTGGATCATATATCAAATAAGGTATAGTGCACATTTTTGTACCAAATATTCCTTTTGTCTCAGTACTAGTTATTCAAGGAGTCAGATAAAACAGTTCTTATATTTAAAACTTTTAGATAACAACACTTGAACCAATGATCTCTGGATTGCAAGAAGCATTACCCAAGTCTATTGGATTACTTTCTTTCGATGGCGGTGTCACAGGTGAATGCCCAGTTTCAGTATTCTTGATGTGTTTCGATTTTTTGTGATATTATATTAACTGATGCATTCCGCTATTTCATTTAAAGGTTGTATGAAACTTATTAGAGAACAACTAAACTGGGGCACTAAGTCAGAACTCAAATCAGAAGTTCTACGAGGAATAAAGGAAATTGGAAGTGTGATATATACAATGGGACTTCTCGATATCGTATTGGTCAGTCTGATCAGACAGATTGTAAAAGATTTAAGGCTAAAAAGTCTTATGATTTAGTCTAACAAATGTTTATAATACTCTATAACACAGAGATGATTTAGTCTAACAAATGTTTATAATACTCTATAACACAGAGAGAGGTAGACACAAAGCGTTTCATGCAAACAGCTCCATGGTTGGGATTAATCCCAGGTGCTGAAGGACAGATAGTGAATGCTCAAGATGGCGAAAGCCCTCTTGTTAATCTCTTAAAGTCAGCGACTTCTGCAGTTGTGTCAAGTCCTGGTTGTCTTAATCCAGCAGCGTTCTACACCATGTCCAAACAGGCAGAAGCTGCAGGTTAATTAGTAGCTGTAGCTATTCAATCATCAGTTTCTTGTCACTCTTTTCTAGCTTTTCTTTTTTTAACAAAGGTTCAAATCATCATATGTGCAGATCTTTTGTATAAGGCAAACATGAACGGTGGAAGCGTTCTTGAATACACACTTGCATTCACAAGTGCCTCGCTCGACAAATACTGTAGTAAATGGAGTGCTCCTCCAAAGACCGGCTTCATTGACATTACAACTTCAAAGGATTTTTACCGTATATACGGTGGTCTTCAGATTGTAAGCAAACCAAAACCCGCAAAACCTTATCAAAACATCTTTTATAACTGCGGCAACATATCTCTTTTGTCAATTCCTATATTAAGTTTGCAATGAACTCAGGGCTATCTGGAGGAGATAGCAGTTCCACAATCAGCTCAGCATGAAGTCCTTGGTGATTCAATAGCTTGGGGTGGTTGCACCATTATTTATTTGCTTGGACAGCAACTTCACTTTGAGTTGTTTGATTTCTCGTACCAAGTACTCAATGTATCTGAGGTTGAAACTGTGTCTGCTTCACATACTCATAGGAATCCTCAGATCCTCCAGGTAGAGTTTGTTTTCTCCATCCTCTCATTAGAATTTTATTAATGCACATGTAGTTAGTCTTATTTAGAGGTGTCGAAATCCTCTCTGAATGTCTTTTTTTTTTTTTATGTGTAATGAAGGGATGGGAAGGTTTGTTGGAAGGGATGAAGAAAGCTCGGAGGCTGAACAACCATGTCTTCTCCATGCTTAAAGCTCGTTGTCCTCTCGAAGACAAAACAGCTTGTGCCATCAAGCAGAGCGGCGCTCCACTGCCACGTGTCAGGTTTGAGAATACTGTGTCTGCTTTTGAAACTCTGCCTCAGAAAGGCACCGTTGGCTAGAACCACTATGTGTACTAGAACCAGAGTGCTTCCTTCTTTCTTGCTGAACAAATGACCTAGAATATCGTTTGTATCAATGGAGTTTTTTTTGGTTGTTACTCAAGATAAACGCATATTAATAGACATATATTTTGGCTGACCAAAAAAAAAAAAACATATATATACACAATGATCCTAACTTCCAAGGTTAGTCTAAGGTTATTATTTCCTGTGGTTCGAGTAAAATAGGAATGATGAAAAGCTAGAGATAAACCAAAGAAGATCTGTTTGTGAAACATTACAAATTCGTGTTGTTTGTTTCATTCCTTGTTTTGTATATTTTTCAACAAAGGAATGAACCAATTTGTCATAATTTAGGCTTCATGGGTCCAGTTGGTTGGACTCAAAACCTTCCCATAATCTTTGGATTGATATAGTTTACAAAATTAGTATTAAATATATATAAATGATCAATAACCATTGTCAAATTGGATATAACAATGACAAAGTTCTTACAACTACGGACCCCAAAAGTAACGACAAGAACAACGAAAGTTTTTACAAAAAAGAAGACGATGAGTTTTTCTCATACAATTAAGTGCACACTTAAAACAAAAGTCATCTTCAGCTGTTGTTGGGCCTTCCACCTTCTTAAAAAGAGGAGGAAGAGGTTTTCCTTCTGGGTCAAGTAACATCACGTATTTTGATGTACCTATAAATATATTAAATTAGAATATTATTAGTAAAAGAAAATATTATTACAAATATATGTTTTATTCTAGTTAAACAATGAATACTTACATGATGAAACAAAGATTAGAAGAGTTAAAAAACAAACAATTGTCTTCATTTTTTTTTTTTTTTCAATATTTTAATATATATTTTTCAAAAATAATTACTGTATTAAATATTTTTGCTATGAGCCTTTGAGTAGCAGTTGCAAAGTTATTGAGATGAGAGTGTTACAGTGTCATATTTATATTCCTTTTACTTATGTTACAAAATAGTTAATACTACTATAATTAACGTTTTTCCTAATAAGAAAACACCCTCCTTTAAATTAGAGACTTAATTTTAAAAGGCTTCCTTTCAAAAACTTTTGGTATTGTGAATTTTGATTGTTATGTTATTTCTGGCAAACCAAAATATTAAAAACAGTTATTAGAGAAATCTTTTTTATTTACTTTTTATATCTAAAAGAAAACAGAGGGCTCACCTACCTAACCGTGAACCGGCTCTCAGAAAATCATAAACCCGGTTTGACCAAACCGCGTTATAGCGGAACCAAGAAAAAGCAAGAGTCGGCGAAAAAGATATAAAAAGCGAGAGAGAGAGAAACAAGAGTCGTCATCAGAAGATTTGATTTCTCTTATTCCTCTTCAAAGGCAATAAAGAATTTACAAAAGAGAGATTTTTAGGGTTTTCTGAGTATCTCGCGAGGTTTTACAGAGATTTTCCAATATGGTGAGTTTAGGTTTCTGTTCTTTTTTCAATTTTGTTTTCTGATTGTTCCTCAGATCGATTTTTGTTTCTCTGTGATATTTTCGACTCGCATGCATTTCGTGCTCAATCTCTCATCTTTTCTCCTTGTGTTGGCATGTCATAAGAGCTTTGGGCGAAATTTTTCTTCTTTAGGTTGTAAAACATTTGAATTTCAGTAACCCAATTTTGTTTCTTTAATGATTTTTAGTTATGAAATCAAGTTGCTAGCAGTTCGTGTTTCTAGCTGCTACATGATCTGTGGAATTTTATTTTCAAAGTTTAGTCTTTTAATGTTTGGGCTTTCTGTTTTGTAGAATTCGATGGTGAATCAGCAGAAGACTGTTTTGGCTGTGACGGATGATGTGGTGTTGCCTGTTAGCTCTGTTCTAGCTATTATGAAAGAGCTTGGAAAGGAAGGGATTGAACCTTGTGATCCTCTGATTATTACTCAAGCATCCACAATTAGTAAAATCTCGGATCTTTTTATTACTTTCTGGTTGTTGATTTAGCTCAGGCTCTGAAATAGTTGTTAGACTGCTCATATAAGTTGTAATCATTAGCATATGGTTTATCAGAGAGTAAGATTCATGTTTGTTCCAGGCAAATAGATAGTGGTTTTGTTGGATGAGAACACTAGAAGATTAGCTGGTACTTTCTCCTGTGTCTTCGTCTCATTATGTTGGACTGTTTGATCATTTTGCAGAGCAGTTTCCTTTGGATTCTTCCTCAGTCGACGCAGTTTTAGCCATTTCCAGGACATCTGATTTTCCCAGTGATAAGATATGTGGTGAGTTCTCAAGAATTTTAAAGCCCGGTAGCATGGTTGTTGTGTGCAAAGTTTTGGAGGGTGAAACGGGAGAAATGCAACAGGTTTGTGTTGTGTATCCAGTCTAATGTATAATGGGTTTTCTTTGACCTCGTATTGCTTAATCTTGTTGCATCTTCCTTGCAGACCATTCAGAGGAGAGTGACGTTGGCTGGTTTTCTAGAGCCACAATGTCTTGATTTGAAATCAATTAAGTTGTCTACCTTCAGTTTATCCTTTGGGGTGAGCAATTTTACACGTTTTCTCTATCTTTCAGTATGAGATAACTTTTGTTCCTTCCCAAAATATAAGAATAAAAACTTTTCTTTTTGGGTTTAAGCTTATACTTGGCATTTAACTTTAAGGATGGAAGATCGTCATTCTACTTATCTTTCAAAGTTGCATATATGCTCTCTTGCTTTGGCTTGGCTCATTCATATAACAGAGAAACATGTTCTCAAATGCAGATTAAGGCTAAGAAACCTTCTTGGAAGATTGGTTCATCATTTGCTCTCAAAAAGCCTGCAAAAATCCCGTTGAAGGTTAATCTGGACGATGACTCGGATCTTATAGATGAAGATTCTCTTTTGACAGAGGAGGACTTGAAGAAGCCACAGCTTCCTGTTGGTAATTAACGACAAACCACATAACCTTGGTTATCCTTATTCATCACTTGTGTGTAAGATATCTTGCATTTTTTGCAGCCAGCGGTTGTGAGACCACTAAAAAAGCTTGCAAGAACTGTGTCTGTGGTAGAGCTGAGATAGAGGAGAAAGCTGTGAAGCTAGGCCTCACAGAGGATCAAATCGAGAATCCACAATCATCATGTGGCAGCGTAAGCTTCTTTACCCATCTCTTTCTCTGTATGCATTGGATTATTGGTTCCCCAAAACTGAAAATTTCTGAAACAATTCTTTCAGTGTGGGCTTGGTGATGCCTTCCGCTGTGGTACATGCCCTTACAAGGGTCTCCCACCCTTCAAATTAGGCGAGAAGGTAACTGATCATTTATATCTCTCACCGTTGTAAACTATTGTAGTTATTTAAAGAACACAACCTAAGCATGTAACTTTTTCTTCATCCTCCATAGGTATCCCTATCTCAAAACTTCCTTGAAGCTGACATATAAGCCTGTGGAAGGTGCATCTTCGCCATGCATGCTTGTTCTCAGTGAGGCCGAAACCTTTGCTAATCACAGAGTAGCTTCATCATTTACTTTGGTCCCTTTCGTATAATTTGTTTGTTGGTACTTCTTTTATTTCCTGGCTCTAAAGACTTATAAAAATTGCTGGTGTTCCTCACAAAACACAAACCTTAGTATCAATGAAGAATAGTTTTGCAGTTCGTTAAATAGTGTTTGTGTCTGTTCATCAATTGGCTTGGATATGTCTGTTCATCAATTGGTTTAGTTTTGCAACTTTCTATCAGTCTCTGGAGTAGTTTGGATGCAAACACTCTTTTATCATCAAACGCTGGTCTGGGCATATTTACAGTCGTGGCTCTTAATAATGGTGTCTGTTAATCTGTTATGATTGAATTATGCGTTTTCTATGAGAGACACTGAGAAGTTTAAACATAGAAATTTGGTAAAGATTTGTCGGTTGAAATGTTATGATACGAACAAAAAAATATAATTATGCAAGAACACAACTATTGATAGTGAAACAATGTTACACCAGTACAAACGAATCGTATTTGAGCCTGGTGAAAGTGAGACAATATGTGGAACAAAGGTATCAATCTATTTACACCTGAGCTTGCTTGTGTTGTCTGAAATAAAGTGCTTCACTGTTTGTTATTGGTTCTATGACCGCTTATATTCATCTGCAGTAATCTCTGTCCAAAGAGAAATACGTCAACAACAGTACAACACAAAAATGTATTTCTTTCTCGTCTCTTACCCTGGAAAGAAACATAAGTTCCAAGACCAACTTAACTCAACCCCCAAACCCAAGTATAACCTAACCAACAGTCAGACAAGCTTGAAGCTTCTATGATACAGTTCAGGTATCATAAGTTCATGACTAAACCGAACCGAACCACGTTAGAGCAACGGAAAAGCAGCTGCATTTTCTACAGAATCCCAAGTATCAAAGCTTAGGAGAAACGCCAAAAGCCTTTCTAAGTTTTGCACTATCAAACTCCTCTAAGCTGAACTTCCAGCTGCTCTATTCGCATAGCCAATTCATGCTTCCCGCTATTCTTCAACCCATCAGTCACTATATCGAAGCACCGTGATATCGGAACCAAACCCATCTCTGTCATCTCAACCAAGTAATTAGCTGCATCAACGAATTTCCCACCACGACCACACATTGTTATCAGCATTGTGTAAACCGGCCTATTAGGCGGATGAGCCTTCACCTTCATGTCACTGAAAAAGCTAAAGGCATCATCAAACATCCCGTTCCTACACATTCCCTTGATAATCGGAGCATACAAACTTGGAAACGGCTTATGCCCATCTTCCACACAATTGTTCAATAACCGAAACGCCTCATCGATCTTTCCAATCTTTGAAACCGCAGGTATAAGTGTCTTGTAAGTATCGATATCTACAGAAAGACCTAACTTGCAAGCAGTATAATACATCTCAATGCAGAAATCAACTTCCCCTGATTTAGTTATAGCTTCAATCAGAGTATTAAAGGTTTGAATATCAGGAACAAACCCTCCTTTAGTCATCTTGTTCACCATCTCTTTAGCAGATTCCAAGTATCCAGCGTTTAACAATCCTTCAATTAGCAGATCACGGCCACGAGCCGGTGGATTAAACCCTTTCCTACTCATTTCATCAAGAAACTCTTGAGCCTCCTTCATTTTTCCGGCGGAACACCACCCGTTAACCAAGATAGCGTATGTTCGCTTATCCGGCTTGAGACCTTTCCTTATCATTCGCCGGATCAAAGCGTAAGCGCCATGGAACATCTTCACCTCACAAAGCGCATGGAGTAACGAATTGTAAACATCAACGGTTTGTTGACATCCCAGAGTCTTTGGGACGCCATTGAAGAGCTCCACGGCTTGATCTACATGACCGTTCTTACCGTATTGCTCAATGATGAAGCAGAGAGTCTCCCCGGAGATGTCGAGAGACAGATCCTTCATCTGTTTGAGTATTTTCCACATGGATTCGTATTTTTTATGTGAAGCTAAGGATTTAGCAAGCTGTTCATATTCCAGGGAGGTTGGTGAGTAACTAGGGTTCGATCGAGCCCAATTGAAGAAGCGGAGAGAATCATTGGCCGAACGGGAAGTGGCGCGGAGGACTCTGAACACAAATTCGGAGGTTACAGGGAGACGGAGACGGTTCAACGATCTCTCCGGGTGAACCTCGCGGCGCACGATGTTGACAACGTGATTGATCGCGGCAAAGTAATCGCCTTTGGTTGGGTTCGATTCGGAGCTGTTTTGCAAAGGCTCGAGACTGGTGCAATGACGAATAGTAGTTTCAGTAGAGGCTCTGAAACCGGTGGTGAAGATCGTAAAGAGTCTTCCGCCAGTATTACGCCGGAGAAGGAACATTTCTCACCGGGAAAATTTCCCCGACGGAGTAGAGATGAGATAAACCCAGAAACAAAATACAGTGACCAGTGACGTGGAATATTAATTTTTAATAATATGTTTTTGAGTAACATTTTATCAAAACGCTGCGTTTTAGATGGGAAGCCCTAGTTTGATCTGTTAGTATAAAAGCCTAAATTTATCATTTCATCTCCCACTCTGTGCATTAGGTTTCTTTGTAGCGGCAGGCAAAGGTGCAAAAGGAGGAGAAACCTTAACCATGGCGACTCAACCAGCTGTTGAATCTGTGCAATGCTTCGGAAGGAAGAAGACTGCAGTAGCCGTCACCTACTGCAAGCGTGGATCTGGTTTGATTAAGCTCAACGGTTGCCCAATCGAGCTATTCCAGCCTGAGATCCTCCGATTCAAGGTGTTCGAGCCAGTGCTTCTCCTCGGAAAGCACCGTTTCGCTGGTGTGGACATGAGGATCCGTGTCAAAGGAGGTGGTCACACTTCCCAGGTTTACGCCATCCGTCAGAGTATCGCAAAGGCTCTGGTTGCTTTCTACCAGAAGTATGTGGATGAGCAATCGAAGAAGGAGATCAAGGATATCTTGGTGAGGTACGATAGGACTCTACTTGTGGCGGATCCGAGGAGGTGTGAGCCGAAGAAGTTTGGTGGTCGTGGTGCTCGTGCTCGTTTCCAGAAGAGTTACCGTTAAAAAGCTGGTTTGTTTTTGTTTTTTCAATTGCGAAATCATCGTAAGGTTTTTCAGTATGGACTTGTGAGACTCTTAGATTTATATTTTCAGTTTTATTATGCTTATTGGATATTCTCCAAAGAAACTTATGTTTTGTTATTGTCTACTCTTTTGCTATCTTAAAGTTCTTATTTTTATTTCAATGTCTTGTGTTTTTTCACTCTTTATTTCTTGTTGGGTTAATCACTCGTTATAGCATTTGCGTCTATTTATTAGGTCTAGTTGAGTTTATGAGAAGGCTAATTCTTAATGTGGCTTAGCTATATAGACTATAGTTAGCAAATATCTTGTTAGACTTTTGTTTGCAACTTGAGATCTCCACTTAGATTTAAAATGTTTTAACTAATAGGCAAAATGTTCGTGTTGTTGTCTTTTCTCTTGAGTAGACTGACTCAATTTAGAAGTTGTGTTCTTGAATATGCTTTTAGGTTGATGTTGTTTTATGTGAGAGAAGTTGTGGCTCGAGTATGCTTAGATTGATGTTGTTTTTGTGTAAGCATAGAGATGCACGGAGCATCTGATCTAATCTTCTGATTTACCTATTGGGTATATGATTATACTAGTTGTGCTCTTTAGTCTTCTTCCTCTGTTCAAAAAAAAAAGTCTTCTCCCTCTGACTTGCTTGTGTTGGATTTCACAAAACTTGATCGTTGCAAAGCAAAGTTGGTTTGTCTGCTTATTTGAAGCCCATTCTATGAGATTAACGATCAGAAATTGATAATGCCGTCCTGTCTTGAAAGACTTTGATCAATAATCAAAGAGTATTTCATCAAAGTATAACTTGGTGATCCTAAATCACAAAACCCGTTTCAAAAGTTTAAATTTACAAAATGAAGATTTTGGCCGAAGTCGTAACTCATTTTCTCAACCTGAAGAGAGGTATGACCCTCTTACTTGGCCGTGATTTTGGACTTCTGGCATGATGTTTTAGTGATTCCACAACTTCTAAAATTATTACTCATGTCGTCGGTAGAAGCAAACATAAGGCAAAAAGTCAACCTTTTCTGAACGCGCAAAGCTTATCTCAAGTATTGACCCAAATCCAAAGAAGACAAAGCCAATCAAAGTCCAGCTTACCTTTCAAAATAAACTTTGGGATTAGAAGCGATACTTACTTTTCAGCTTCTCTCATGACAGTTTCTTCATCATTGTCATTGCAGTCCTGCCACTGGAGACACCATGTGTTCCCAAGCTTCAGCGGCAAAGACGTTCGCAGAACCTTTCTAAGCCACCTTCTCAAGGAGTTCCGGCGTAAGGGAATCCGTACGTTCATAGATAATGATATTAAGAGAAGCCAAATGATCAGTTCTGAGCTGATACAAGCTATCAGAGAATCTAGGATTGCGGTTGTAGTGCTGTCGCGGACCTATGCATCTTCAAGCTGGTGTTTGAATGAGTTGGTGGAGATAAAGAAAGCTAACCAGAAGATCATGCCTGTTTTCTACGAGGTGGATCCATCTGATGTGAGGAAACTAAGGGGACAATTTGGAAAGGCGTTTGAGGAAGCATGTGAAGGACAACCGGAGGAGGAAGTGAAGCAGAGATGGAGAGAAGCTTTGGTCTATGTGGCTAATATAGCCGGCGAGTCTTCTCAAAATTGGTTAGTTGTTCCGAATCCTTTAATCTTAATATGCAAAGTTTGTTTTATTGAATGAATTGGATTATTGGTTCTCATTATTAGCTATTGATGTGTCTCTGCTATAAGTTCATTTTGCTGATTTGGATTGCTATAAGTTTATGTTGATGATTTGGTGGAAGCAATCGTTTCTTCTTTATAGGGACAATGAAGCAGATATGATTGACAAGATTGCTATGAGCATTTCAAGTGAATTGAACTCTACACCAACACGAGATTCCGAAAATCTGGTTGGAATTGACGCTCATATGAGAGAAATGGATTCTATGTTATGTCTGGATTCAACTGAAGTGAAGATGGTGGGGATTTGGGGTCCTGCAGGTATTGGCAAGACAACAATCGCCAGAGCCTTGTTCAATCGGCTCTCTGAAAACTTTCAACACACTGTTTTTATGGAGAATGTTCAGGGAAGTACTAGGAGATTGGAACTTGATGGCTGTGGCTTCAAGCTGCGTTTGCAAGAACAGTTTCTGTCTGAAGTTATTGATCATAAGCATATGAAGATACATGATTTAGGTTTTGTAAAGGAAAGATTGCAGGATCTGAAAGTTCTTGTTGTTCTTGATGATGTTGATAGACTAGAACAACTTGATGCCTTAGTGAAACAATCCCAGTGGTTTGGTTCTGGAAGTAGGATCATCGTGACCACGGAAAACAAACAGCTTTTGAGAGCGCATGGGATCAGTTTCATATATGAGATGGGTTTTCCATCTAGAAGTGAAGCTCTTCAGATTTTCTGCCAATATGCATTTGGAGAGAGCTCTGCACCAGGTGGTTGTGTTGAGCTTGCTACTGAAATAACAAAGCTTGCTGGCTATCTTCCCTTAGCTCTGAAGGTTTTGGGGTCCTCTCTGCGAGGGATGAGCAAAGATGAGCAAAAATCAGCATTGCCTCGACTCAGAACAAGTCTTAATGATGATATTAGAAATGTTTTAAGAGTCGGTTACGATGGTTTACATGAGAAGGATAAGGCCATATTTCTTCATATTGCGTGTTTATTCAATGGTGAGAACGTGGATTATGTGAAGCAAATACTTGCAAGTTCTGACTTGGATGTCAACTTTGGGCTTGAAGTCCTTACCAATAGATCTCTCATACACATATCGAGATGCACTCGTACCATTACAATGCACAGTTTACTAGAACAATTGGGTCGAGAAGTTGTTTGCGAACAAGCTATTGATGAGCCTGGCAAACGTCAGTTCTTGGTGGATGCTTCAGAGATCTATGATGTACTTGTTGATAACACTGTAAGTCAATTTTTTGCTACGTTACTTTCATTTCTAAGTTCACTACAATTTCACATAAACATTACTATCAATTGGTATTTCTGTGTTTCAGGGTACTGGAGCTGTTTTGGGCATATCTTTGGACATATCTAAGATCAACGAGTGGTTTCTGAGTGAAAGAGCTTTTGGTGGGATGCATAATCTGTTGTTTCTAAGATTCTACAAGTCCTCTTCGAGTAAAGATCAAACCGAGCTACATTTACCTCGAGGCTTGGATTATTTACCCCGGAAACTTAGGCTGCTGCATTGGGATGCATTCCCCATGACATCAATGCCTCTGAGTTTTCGTCCAGAGTTTCTTGTTGTGATCAATATAAGAGAGAGCCAGCTTGAGAAGCTGTGGGAAGGAACACAAGTAAGTTAAATTTGATAGCTCCTCTTTCTCAATTCTCATAACATTATTATCTGATTGTTTTTCTGTCTTTGTTTCATGTGGGTTCTTTTAGCCTCTTAGAAGTCTAAAGCAGATGGATTTAAGTATGTCTGAGAATCTAAAAGAGTTCCCAGATCTTTCAAAAGCCGTATACATCGAGGAACTCCGTCTCAGTTATTGTGGAAGTTTGGTGATGTTACCTTCCTCGATCAAGAACCTTAACAAATTGGTTGTTCTTGACATGAAGAGTTGCTCAAAACTAGAGTTTTTTCCTACCAATATGGACTTGGAATCTCTCAGCATCCTCAATCTCGATAGATGCTCACAATTGAGAAGTTTTCCAGAAATTTCTTCGAATATTGGATTTCTCTCTCTATCAGAAACTGCAATAGAAGAAGTTCCCACAACAGTGGCCTCTTGGCCATGTCTCGCAGCATTGGACATGTCAGGCTGCAAGAACCTCAAGACATTTCCATGTCTTCCGAAAACTATAGAATGGTTGGATTTAAGCAGGACAGAGATCGAAGAAGTCCCTTCCGGGATCGATAAACTCTCTCGGCTCAATAAACTATTGATGAACAGCTGCATGAAGCTAAGAAGCATCTCTTCTGGGATCTGTACGCTGGAACATATAGAAACACTAGATTTCTTGGGTTGCAAGAATGTTGTGAGCTTTCCTGTGGAGATATTCGAGAGCTCTCGGTTCTGTCATAATCTGGTGATGGAGATGAGAAACATTCAAAACCCTGATCTTCCTCGACCATTTTATTTCAGGAATAACTATATTGACACTATTCCAGATTGTATCACACGTCACTGCAAGCTGCCTTTCTTGAATTCATCAGGATCAATCTCCAGCAATATAGAGAATGATTTCGTTTGGTTCGATGAATAAAGATCAGTGAAGAATAGCACGATAATGATGATCCAGATGCAGTTTATTACATTGTAAGTGACATCATCTGACTTTTCTCTTTTGGACCCATCTCAGGGCACTGCAACTGTTCTGGGCATATAGTTCAACATTTCTTAAATTGAGAATGAAATATTTGGTGAGAGAGCCTTACGTGTCCTGTAGAATAATAGGTTCCTGTAAGATTTTACATGTTGATATTGTTTGACTCTATATGTTTAGTCATGTAATGATCCTAATGGATAAGAATGAAGTTCAATATCCTTGTACAAAAAAGCAGAGAGATATAGTTCATGTAGATTAGGTACCTTATTGAATTGTCTAAATTACGTACTAAATGTGCCTTTGTGTAATTGTTTGGACAGCCGCTTAGAAATCTTAAGAAGATGGATTTGAGTTGCTCCCTTAAAATGGCGAACAAAGCAAGAACAAGAGATCTTCCTGCTCTCAGAGTTAGAAGATGGTAGGAAGTATGTTGAAGTCCATTGTGAGAATTTTTTTAAAAAAAAAGGTAAGGAGCATCTGTAGGTGTCAACATCGTTGAATTTCTTGTACAAACGAAACATCTATCTCTCTCCTTGTAAGTCAACCTTTACTTTATTCTTATCTAGTTGCTCGTATTTGACTATTTTCTGTGGTTTTGCCTTACTTATGTGTCAATACAAAGCCTCTTTGTTATTTCTCTCTTCGGATTGCTTGCTAAAATCATTGTGATCCTGTTCTTCATTTTTTCTTGAGCTCTGATTCATGGCTTCTTCTTCATCACTGTCTCGTAATTGGATATACCAGGTGTTCCCGAGTTTCTGTGGAGGAGACGTACGCAGAGCCTTTCTCAGTCACATTCTGAAAGAGCTCAGAAGCAAAGGAATCACACCCTTCATTGATAATGAGATAAAGCGAGGCCAATCTATCGGTCCTGAGCTCGTTCTAGCGATCCAAGAATCAAGGGTTGCAATTGTCTTGCTTTCGAGTAACTACGCATCTTCAAGCTGGTGTTTGGATGAGTTAGTGGAAATCATGAAGTGCAAGGAAAAGAATCAACAAACAGTGATGACCATTTTTTACGAAGTGGATCCATCTGATGTGAGGAAGCAGACCGGAGGTTACGGAAATGCCTTTGAGGAAACCTGTGTGGGAAAAACAGAAGAGGTGAAGCAGGCATGGAGACAAGCTTTAAATGATGTCGCGAGTATAGCCGGATACCACTCTCGCAACTGGTTTGTTTACTTTACTTCCACTTGCATATTGTGTCTAGCTTTTCTTTGTTATTTCTGTTTTAATGGAGGCCTCTGTTTTTGTTAGGGACAATGAAGCTGATTTGATCAACAAAATTGCCTCAGATGTTATGGGTGTGTTGGATTTTACACCATCAAGGGATTTTGATGATTTTATTGGCATAGGAGCTCGTATCATGGAGATAAATTCATTGTTGAGCCTACAATCAGATGAAGTAAGGATGATAGGGATTTTGGGTCCTGCTGGGATTGGTAAGACGAGCACTGTCAGAGTTTTGTATGACCAACTCTCTTGTGGTTTTCAATTCAGCGCGTTTATGGAGAATATCAAAGGAAGTTTTGGGAGGCCTTGTTACGATGACTATCAATTGAAGTTGAGTTTGCAGAAACAGTTATTGTCTCAAATTGTCAACCAAACGGATATTGAAGTTCGTCACTTGGGAGTGGCTCAAGAAAAGCTGAGAGACAAAAAAGTGTTGGTTGTTCTTGATGAAGTGGATAGCTTATGGCAACTAAATGCAATGGCAAACCAGCCTGGATGGTTTGGTCGCGGAAGTAGGATTATCATTACAACGGAAGATAGAAAACTTTTCAAGGCACACGGGATCAATCATATCTACGAGATGAAATTTCCAACTAGAGATGAGGCTCTTCAAATCTTCTGCATGTATGCTTTTGGTCAAAAGTCTCCATATGATGGTTTTGAAGTGCTTGCTTGGGAAGTTACTGGACTTGCAGGTGAACTACCGCTAGGCCTAAGAGTTATGGGATCGTATCTACGAGGAATGTCTATGGATGAGTGGATAGACGCACTACCAAGGCTCAGGTCTAGCCTTGACAGAGAAATTGAATCAACTTTAAGATTTAGCTATGACGTCTTAAGTGATAAAGATAAAGCTCTTTTTCTGTATATTGCATGTTTCTTTGCTGGTTTTGAGGTTGATTGCTTTAAAAGATGTCTTGCAAACAATGGTTTGGAAGTTAACCATGGGATTCAAATCTTAGCTCATAAATCTCTCGTATCTACAGACGATGGAATCTTGCGGATGCATTGTTTACTGCAACAAATGGGTAGAGAAATTATCTATAAACAGTCTTTTGATGAGCCTGGAAAGCGACAGTTCTTGATGGATTTCTCAGAGATTGGTGATTTACTTGATGAAAATACAGTAAGTTTTTTCACATCTGTAGTCTTTTGTTTCCTTAGTTTTTAAGCTGAGATTTTGTTTCTTTTGAATTAGGGTACTGGAACTGTTCTAGGCATAACGTTCCAACCTTTAGACAGAGAGGAAGTGGAAATAAGTGAAAGTGCTTTCGATGGGATGAATAATCTCCAGTTTTTAGCAGTCTACTCAAATAGCTTATGCTTACCCGAAGGCCTAAACTGTCTACCTAACAAACTCAGATTCATAAAATGGGATTGTTTTCCAATGAGATTTTGGCCTTTTAAGTTCTCTGGAAAGTTTCTTGTCGAACTTATCATGCGCCAAAGCAAACTTGAGAAGTTGTGGGAGGGAATCAAAGTAAGTACTTGGCATTTTGTTGTACTGTACTTTACGTTTAGTGATTTATCTAAAACGTAGCAGACGTCTCTATTTTTTGTATAGCCACTCCAATGTCTCAAGCGGATGGATTTGAGTCACTCCGAGGATCTGAAAGAGATTCCAGACCTCTCAAAAGCCAATAATCTTGAGGAACTAGATCTCTATTGCTGCTCAGGTTTTCTAGACCTCACCAACTCTATTGGAAATGCTACTAAGCTTAAGAGACTGAACCTTGGCGGTTGTTGGCTTTTGAAATCGCTTCCTTTCTCTATTGGTAATGCCACAGATCTCCAATTTTTGGATCTTTACCATTGCGCAAGTTTGGAGGAACTCCCATCTTCTATTGGTAGACTAATTAATCTCGAGGAGTTGGAACTCAGTATTTGCTCGAAATTGGTGAGGCTCCCCTCCTCTATTTGGAACCTTCACAAATTGCCGGTATTAAGTATGAGTGGATGCGAAAAGCTAGAGACGTTTCCTACCAACATCAACCTGGAATCTCTCTCTGAAATTTCTCTTGGAGGTTGTACACGATTGAAAATGTTTCCAGATATTTCAAGAAACATTAAAAAACTCGATCTTAGAAATTCTGCTATAGAGGAAGTGCCATCATCAATCAGCTCTTCTTGGTCTTGTCTTTATAGATTGGATATGTCAGAGTGTAGAAACCTCAAGGAGTTTCCAGATGTCCCTGACAGCATCGTAGAGTTGGAGTTGAGCAAGACATGGATAGTAGAAATTCCTCCGAGGATTGAAAATCTATTTCGTCTGTGTAAACTAATCATGTATGGATGCAAGAAGCTGATCAGTATATCTCCAAACATTTCTAAGTTGGAGAGTCTTGAATTTCTTGGTCTGAGTATTTGTGGCATTGATGGGGATGATGATGATTGTAAGGATAATGAGAACGATCATGAAGATGGTGATGGTGATGGTGAAGGTGATGAGGATGAAGAGGATGCAGATGACGATGATGGTGAAGATATTGAAGGTGGTGAGGATGCAGATGATGATGATGGTGAGGGTGATGAAGGTGGTGAGGATGAAGAGGATACAGATGATGATGGAGGTGGTGATGGTGTGGATGAAGAGGATGTAAATGACAATGATGTTGAGGATGTTGATGGTTCTGAGGATGCTGATTAGTTATAATGATAACAATATAGAGGATAATGATGCTGGATTTTTTTGATGCAGTAATCGAGTGGGGACATGATCTGAAGCAGAGTTGGACCTTACGATCAGACTTTAAAGTTCACTACATTTTACCGATATGTCTACCCGAGAAGGCACTTACATCTCCAATGTCATTACGTTTCCGCAGTAATGGTTTCAAGACTATTCCAGATTGCATCAAATGTCTCTCCGGGCTAAATAAACTTGACATCAGAGATTGTAAAAAGCTCGTAGCACTTCCACAACTTCCGGGTTCCCTTTTAATTCTAGATGCAGAGAATTGTGAATCCTTGAAGATATTAGACTGCTCTTTTCAAGATTCAAAGATTTGTCTAAATTTTGCTAACTGCATCAGCCTGAATCAAGAAGCGAGAGAGCTCATCTCCAGACATCAGCTTGCAAATATGCTCTCTTACCCGGTGTAGAAATTCCCACACACTTCAGTCACCAAGCTACTTCAGGATCCCTAACGATCAACTTGACTCCAAGGCCACTTCCTTCATCCTTCAAATTCAAAGCTTGCATCTTGCTGTCAAAAGGCAATATTAATCTGGAGGATCACAATGAAGATGAGAATTCATTGATGTGTGTGTCTTGTCATGTCAGGGGTAAACAGAATGGCCTCATTGTTCGATATGGATCAAAACAGCTCCATATACCAGCTCTACTAGGAGATACAGGGCATCTATATATATATGAAGATTCTTTCTCTCTAAACCAGGATTCCCCTGAAGCCGAAGAAGCCACTTTCAGCGAGCTTGTGTTTGACTTCATAGTCCATTATAAAACCTGGGAAGTCAAAGGCTGCGGTGTACATCTTTTGGAGGTCCCTCACCGTATTCTTGACGGATAAGTGTAACTGAAGACGAGGACTTTATGGACAGAAACATAGAGACAAATAATGAAACTGAAGAAGAGAATCTGGAGGTGATGATGATGCAGAGACGAGGAGCTGGAAACGAATGAGGTTAAACCTTGTGTTGTCTAGGTATCCAAACTCATTTGAACCGGGTTTGGGATAATTTACTTAAAAAGGCTGAGATGCGTCTCCCTTGGCTTCCCAATTGTTCTACACATAATCTTGAGTTTTAAAGTAAACTACTTCTCTCCAGATTTTTTATAAAGAATATTTTCTTGGCTTCAAGTGTAAAGTAGAAGATCTTTTTTGTGCAATTTAAAATGATTATATATAGTTATATACGTTTCGTTTTTTGTCGACCGTTAAAAGTGTAAATAGCACAGAGAGTGATGCAGGGAAGTTAGTTGATATTTGGGACCAAAAGTGTCACAATCATGACACGTGACATACAAGACACCGACATTTTAACTGTGAGTCACAATCGACACTGCGCAAAACCAAAGGAAACAGCAAGTCATATGGATGTTCTCTCTTGCATTCTTCCAAATGCTCTGCTGTGCACTGTCCCTATCGTTAAACGGCACACACTTTGATCCCTCCCACTCATTTTTTTATTCCCTCTCATGTCTCAACTGATTGGATGTTGCCATAACTTCATATCTGTTTTGTTTTTATCGTATAAATCATATTCAACAAAGTTTATATTTTGGTTGGTGTAAACGATTAACAGCAAGCTCTATAAAATTTAAGGCATTTTCCTTCAATACTTGGCGCATCTCGCTCATGTTTTTCGTATACTCAAACCATAACCACAAGAAATGTAAATCGTGTGATTTACATTACATCTTTCATCATTGTTATTATGTATAAACTAAAACAACTTAAACAAGTAAATATAATATTCTACTTTCATGGCAATATAAATATATTGAAACGTTTGACATATGAGAAGAGAGAGATAATTGTTTAAGTATGTGCTAGACAGTAGGGCTGTCAAATGGGCGGTCCGTCCATGGGCTTGCCCAATCCACATTGTTAATAGACGGTCATGACCATGACCATTAAGAAAACGGTTTATATGGTCAACGACCAGATGAACCCGTGGTCAAAATGATTTAAGACCAATGGTCTATTAGACTGTCCATATTTAAAATTATTTAAGGTTTCTTATCAAAATTGATTTGGGTAAAAANTTTTTTGGCGGGAAAATACGTTTTTGGCAGGAAAACATGATTTTGTGATTTTGCGGTTTTGGCGGGAAAACATGGTTTTACAATTTGGGCGGGAAAATGTGTTTTTGGCGGAAAAATGCGTTTTTGGCGGGAAAACATGAT
>OVAQ01000196.1:7669-35477 GCA_900406345.1 Erysimum cheiri | reverse complement strand
CTTCTTTTTCTCATTTTTCTCGTCTTCAATCTTTGCCCTAAGATGAGTATCTTCAGTCGAACTCTTGCGCTTTCCCAAAAACTCTCCTTCTTCTGAAGTAGGTTTTGCTTGGAATTAGCTTTACCAACAAACAAGGTCTCATCAGCTTCAGTAATCTCTTCTGATGAGTCACCTGCAAGTGTTTTTTTGCGGCTGAAGACACCGGAAATCACAGAAGTCATCTTCTTAACCGGAAAAACCATCCTCGTTCTGATGATGAAACGTCTCTTCCATTCTTCTTTCGTCTTCTTCTTTTGATCTGTATTCGTCTCCTTCTTCTTTCTGGTTTTTTGTGATGTTTGAAGTAGTTTGATCTTGATCATCTCTTGATCCATGGAAAGCCTAAACTTCTACGATGTGGACGTAGACGTGGACAAAGGCACGATCCTTGGCGGAAAAAAACGGCAAGATGATTTTAGGGTTTGGAGAGTTAGTTGTTCGATGATGAATAAACTAATATCGTCATTAATTCGATATATGAACGATGACGAGTTGTGGAGAGGGTTGTATTTTGAGTAAATATCGGAGTGATTTCAGAAACGTGGGTGTAAGTTAGTTTTGAGGCTTAAATAGGCTCGTTAATCTATGGTTATGCCACTATGAAATACTAGTAAACTACACAACACAACATCCAACATGTGATATCAAGTCCATGGCATTCTTATTCACGATTAGACAGGCAATAATAAAAGTTATTTCCTATTTAATAAAACATTCTTACCAAACTCTGAGCTGCATAATAAATAGATGATACAAACTATAAGATAATTTATCAATTGTAGTTTTTGAAACGTAAAAGTAAATATCCAATGGGAGTGAGTGTCGTGGTCTTGTTTTTTTCTGAAGTTGTTCACCGGCCAAAAAATATATAATGTCAGAGTAAGTAATAAGGGACATCCCCAATAACACAATCTTCCTTCGTCACTTGGCTTTTATAAAGCTTGTTTCTCTCTTTCATCTGTGTTTCATCATCATCGTCTCATGGAAGCTGCGAGGAGGAGATCCCGTGGAAGATGGTGGTGGAGCTCTGTTAAATCTCTCAGGGCTACGGCTCCTTTCACGATCTCTTCCCCATCCATTGCTGCTTCTGCTTCCCATCAAAAATTTATACAATCTCAAGTCATAATCATATTTTCAATAACATACGACAATAAATTTTAAAACGAGTATGTCGTTATGTTAATTTTACCTGTCTCGCAAACCAAAGCCACCTCTGCCACCATAACCAGAGTCGCCACCTCTGCCACCATAACCAGAGTCGCCACTACGACCACGGCCTCCGGAAGGAGGACCCCAGCGACTGAATTTGTTCATTCCACCACCACCACGTGTAGCCATTTCGCGGATCTGAGGAGGGACTCGCTGGTTTGCTCCTTCCAAGATCTTTATCAGATCTGAAGCATGTTTCGAATCTTGATCACCAAAGAATGTGAATGCCTCACCAGTCGCTCCAGCTCTTCCTGTTCTTCCGATTCTATGAACATAGTCTTCCACTCCATTGGGGAAATCATAATTTACAACCGCCCTGGTCATCTCACATTGTGTGTGTTAACTATCGAGTCACAATTTAATAATTTGTTTTTTAAGGATTGGGATTTGGATTATGTAAATACCTGATGTCCTTAACATCCAATCCACGAGCAGCAACATCGGTTGCTACAAGAACCGGAGTCCTGCCACTGCGGAATTGATTAAGAACATTGTCTCTCTCAGGCTGGGACTTGTCCCCATGTATAGCAGCAGCTCCAAATTGGCGGGTCAGATTGCGTGTTAGTTGATCACACATTCTTTTGGTTGAGCAGAATATTATCACCTTTGAGCCTGGTTCCTGAGACCGCAAGATCTGCTCTAACCTCCTCTGTTTCTCCATTGGTGCTACCACTTCAATATGCTGTGTCCAAAAAAGCACAACAATCAGATTGATTTTCCTGAAATGGTCAGCTGAATCAATAGAATCAGGTCAAGCCATACCTGTGTGATTGACTTGTTAGCCACAAGCTCGTCAACGTTGCCAATGTTGACTTGAGCAGGGTTAACAAGCAAGTCAGCTGCAATTTTCCTAACTCCCTTTGGCCATGTAGCTGTGTACATAAGGGTTTGACGCTTGGTGGGAATTTCTTTCACAATCTTCCTTATCTGTGGTTCAAAACCCATGTCCAACATTCTATCTGCCTCATCTAGCACAAGATAAGATATTTGACGCAGACTAATTCTCTTCATTTCAAGGATATCATTCAAACGCCCAGGAGTTGCAACCACAATATCTGCTCCTCTTTCTAAATCCCTCAGCTGAGGGCCCTTTGGCGCACCACCATACAAACACTAAAACAGAGATAACCAGACCACACATTTGGTATACTTTACACAGATACTAAACAAGCATATTAAAACTTTACAAGTTCAGAGACTTCTACTTACCGTACACGAAATTCTTGATGACCTCCCAAATTTAACAGCTTCTTCTTGGATTTGTGTCGCCAGCTCCCTCGTTGGAGACAATACCAAGATAGTTGGGCCCATTCGCGAATCCTTTCGGAGGCGTTGAAGATGCAAAAATCCAGGAATCAAGTAACCCAAAGTTTTTCCCGAGCCAGTTTTAGCAATGGCCACTATGTCCCTACCTTGCATCGCAATTGGCCATGACTGAGCTTGAATTGGAGTTGGAGCAGAGAAACCTGCACTGAGTACCTAAGAAAGCAGAAAACCAGGCTGTTCTATGAGAAGAGGAACACCAAGGTTCTTTTGGGCTTATGGAGTGGTGGCTCATGTCAGAAGAAGCACCATCCCCCATTTGCAGGCGGCAAAAGATTACTGATGAAACCTGCAGCAGGAGGACGCCTCTTCTTCTGTCTGGACCCGGTGGTGAAATGAATCATCACACCATTAATAGGCCCTGCCACGAGCTTGGATGATTTGGGAAGCCCTTTCCAAAAAATTTGGTCCACCATATAGGGCACTCCAAATAATTTGCAAGGACCTCAAAGAAGTGGCACAGTGTACGACATTAGCTCCTCCTAGGAGCAAACATCGCACCTGGGAAAAAAAGAGAAAAGGGTGCATATGGCATAAAACTTTGACTCTAAATGTTAAACCTAAGTCGATTTTAGCTTGGTGACAAAATAAGTCTAATATTAGGAAAACCAAACTAGGTTCGTAAATCAGATCCAGCATAAAACTCAGTATATTCCGCTTATTGGTAGAACAGTTATACCCGAAAAAAAAGGTTTGAGGGTTCCTAAGTCTTTTCAATTTACAATGAGAATAAAATCATACCTCCCGCAGAAGCTCAGGAGGAAAACCAGTAGCTTCAAAGGACATTAGAGGTGGTGGTACTTGGCCCCCCTGAAGAAAAGGGAAAAGAGATATTAGTAAATTACTTAGTAATAAGAGGGAACATAAAACAGATGAAAACCAAATAGGCACTTAGATAGGGGATGTACAAAAAACACAAAATGAAAACAACGGTGATTGCTCAAGGAAGGTCTTAGATACTTACACTGACAGTAATTTCATGACGGCGGGAATAGGCCTCAGGGGAGAGTTCACTAGCTGGAGCCGATGAAGGAGGAGGAACTCTGGCAGATGTTGCAGCATATGCAGAATTGCCAACTCCATTAGCAGCACCATTGGAATAAGGTGGACCACTCCTGCCACCCTTTAACAAATGGAGAGAAATTCAAAAAGAGCAAAAGAAGAAATTGAACCAATGGATAATAGTTGTAAACGAAACCAAAAAAAAAAAAGAAGAAAAGAGAAATGGTCAGTACCTCAGTAAACCTGGAGGCAGACTCAATCTTAGGCTGAGTCGGTTCAGTGGCTCGAGTGTAGTTATCGTTGTCCTTTCCAGGAGCATAGGCACCATTTGATTGCTGAACCTGAACAGAAGAGCTTACAGAAACGGCAGGAAACTTGGGAGGTTGGGAGGGAGTAGGTCTCTCGTACTGAGTAACATTGGTCTCGGGATTCCAAAAGTACAAGTAGCCAGTTCTATCATCGACAAGGCCTTTCCAAGGCTTGGGAAGAGAATGATCCTCAGGTGCGTAACGGACATTAGTAGCGGCAGCAGCCATAGCAACCAAACCAAATAGACAGGGAGAGGCCTAACATCAATTTGCAATACAACAAAACTATTACTACTAAAACAATAATGGCAATTTCAATTCAAGTATGCAAATACGAAATCGAGCACAGATCTGGATTTACAAATCGGAAAGAAAACCCTAAAATCTACAGAGGATTCGATCTTAAAGACGACCAAACCGACAGAAGAATCTATGCGAGAAATCTCAAATTTACCAAATCCAAGAAGGGAGAGATAAACGCGTACCTGATTTCAATATGGGAGTTGAATGTAGCAGATTAGATTAAAATCTCAGAGGTCAAACAAATCTTCTCAACTCCAAACTTTCAGATTCCTTTTTTTTCAATTTCTCTCTCTACAAATTCTACGCCACAAGAAGAAGCGTAGAGCAAGAGAGAGAAAAAGGATGTGCACCTCCTCCTTTATGCCGTCTCGTTAGGTTTATACAAGCTAACCAAACCAACCATCACAACAAAAATATCTGCTTCCTAAATGAGCCGCCTCCTTCCCTTTGGGCCTTATTCGGTCAATCCCTTTTATTCCAAGGCCCATTTAGTTATCAAAATTTCAAAGTAATGAAAGTATGTATTTTTTCTTAATGGTTTGTGAAAAACACATAAAAGCAACATGATTGAAAAAGAAAAAATAACATTTTTCTGTAACTTATCAGACAGTAACAACAATGTTATAGAATTTCTTTGTTTTATATATACAGACAAATTCAACAACTTTTTGGGTTTGGTTTGACTTTGACTCTTTTGGCTCTCGAGTACAAATAAACTCCAGCTAGTGCAGTCGCGGTACCTGTTTAAGAGATTATAGAATTAAAACAAACCTCTTGCTTCAATAAATCAAGTGTACGTCTGTACCAATCCTTTTATTAACTACAATACTTTTATCTCTTCTTACCTATAGAGTTAAGAGGTGAGACTGGAGTTTGGAAGAAAATAATGGATGACGTGATAACCACCACACGCTTCACGCAATTCCCTACAGAGTGTGTGACTGGAGACACCATCTCCAAGATCATGTACGATACCTAATTCGGGGATGTAAATTTGAGACGCAGTTAATGCTTATTACAAACCAAACAGTACTAACCCATCAGTATAATTTTCTGAAACCCAACTATACGGACGAACCTGTTGGTAGCTGTGCAAGCAAACACCAGCAAGAAGAGACATGATGCAAAACTCTTTTACAGACACACCCTGGCTTGTCTGTCAAGCAAAACTCATTACTTCTGTTTGTTTGCTTTGGAGATCTATAACAGCTAGCTATTTATGTGTGTTTACTTACTGCTATTTGTAACTGCGCAGGAGTAAGCTTAAACCCATCCATGAGGATTGCTACAGGAACCAGTAAGATAAAGGAGATAATGGTTATTACAGAGAAAAGGTTGATGTTGTCCAAAGCTTCCTGTTTCAATATAAACATTAGCAGATTTCTATTACTAGTTTCTTGAGAGGATGACTTATTCACATTCTTTTACCTCTCCAACCATGAATTTTTTGCTGAGAACATTGCGTGATTGGTTCGTTACATTAGATGCCATCGCACTGCAGAAACCAATCCTGGTTCATCCCAAAACACATGAATCAAATCAGTTTATCAAGAATATTACTGTTTTTTTCTTCTTTCATTTCTTGTTGTTCACACGTCATACCAATTGAAAGAAGCTTCTGTGAAAGATGCTAAAGAGACTCCAGCAACAATTGGTAACAACGAACAAACAATCCACAGACTCGGCCACTGGACAGCAATCAATCAAAATTTCAAGGATATGTCTGAAAGTATAACTCACTTGTGTAATTTAAGATTGTCTCTGGTGGTAGAGAAGAGAATCAAAGCAATACCATTTCTGAATCTCTGATTTAATTTATAGATTAAAACTGAAGACAGAGTGTGCTTACCTCACCGAGCAAGAGAACAGAGAACAAGACGGTGAAGAAAGGCTCCATTGCTTTGATTGTGTGGGTGAAAGAGACATTTACTCTTCCCAAGCTCACGTTTGTTAACAAGTTACCTAACGTGTGAGCTGCTGCCAGTTGTACGATCGCCGTAAACTGAAGATAATTTGGCCAATATTTTCGAAATCAGAGAGGATTACAGTTGAGGGAATCAATTATGAATTACCTGAGAAGGAGCAAATTTGGGGCGTGGATGGAGTTTAAGGAGCCACATGATTGCAATCATCAACGTTCCACACCCTAATTGAAATGCTGTTACAGTCGCTGGATATGGATAAACCCTAAGTACCTGCAGGATGACCACTTTTTGGAGTCATTAATTGTCGGAGTGATCGAGGGATGAACTGAGATAGATCGTTTGAATTAAATGAGATAGACAAAAAGTACAAGGAACCTGTTTGTTGAAGATGTTGTAGTAGATATTGAGAAGGTACCAAACTCCGAACATGCCTCCTAGCTTCAACCCTTTGACCAAACTTCCAGATTCCGAATCTCCTCCTTCCGCATTCTCCGGAGCTGTAGCTGACTTGGCTTTGAAGCCATTACATCTAAGGTTCGGTCTCCAAGGAAAAGAAGAGTTGGAAGATGAAAACGCAGCTCTGCTTCTTCTGCTCAAGGCTGATTCAGGAGTAGGCTTGGCAGCGAACACTGGAGATGGAAGTCTTGGATTTGGGTTTACAAATGTAAGAGCGAACATTATTATTTCCTTTTCTTCTCTATTTGAAGAACTATGATCAGAGGCTCCAAGATCTGCATAAATCCTCAGCTGGCATTTGTTGGCTTTTTGACAATTCCTAACTTTCTTTTTCTTCTTACTCTAATGACTATTGGTAAGAGTATTGTTGTTCAATGAATGGAACTACTCTGTCTCCTCATCTTCATGTAAGAAGAAACAAGTTTTTTTTTTTTGATATAATGCAAACTAATTTTATTATTTAGAAGATTTTTCTGTCGTCCTTAATTATTCTCTCCTTAATGTACAGTTTGAATGTTTTTGTTAACTTTCTTTGAACAAAATGAAACTACTTATTTGTAATATTTTTTCTTTTCAAATTTAACATTCTTGGATTTTAATTATGATCAAAATATGCATTTGCCGACATTTTCAATATATACTATAATAAATTAATAATAATATAGACTGATTATAAACTATTTTGATAATATTTGTATTAAGTTTTCCTAGTGATTTGACATGTGCTTATGTAAATCATGTCTTAGAAATGATTTGAGATATTTAAATGTCAAAAAATGATTTGACATATTTTGTCATTCGTTTACAACGGTCCATGGTTTTGTTTGTTTGCAACTTTCAAATCAAGATTTCGTAACGCTAAAATATATGGCAAATAACTGACAACAATTAATTGAAATTTGATTGTGTCTGGAAATGTGAGGGGAAAATGAATGGATGACATTAGAGGGGGTTTAAACATGTGGATGTTGTATTGCATGCACCTGAGTGGTGGTGCCAATCAATTTAGAGTCCACCCGTGTGATTTCGTTTAACAATATGGTCCCATTGCTTAGTACCATTTATTTATGAATATTTGCCTTGATTTTATATGGGATGATAATAAGGATTCATTTTCCAAATCAGACTAGATATATCATATATGGTATAGCTATTACTTGAAACAAAACAATAATCTATCTACAGTATATGGCGCTTGTCTGTCTGACATATTTTATATTTTTGAAATTGAAAATATATAACCGAACAATTAATTATCCCATATTGATTACATCCAAATCCAAAAAGAAAGGACAAAATTCTAATTGAGCATATTGAAAACAAACAAAAAAAGCAATAAAAAGGTTAATTTAGTCATTTAGGTTTTACTTGGGCTGGTGCGGAATTAGAGTTCTTTTTGGGTTATCAATTTATTATACCAAGTGTGGGAAGGTATGTTGACATGTTCTTGACCCTCTCAGGCTGCAGGATTTCATGGACCTGGTGGTGGACCGATCAAAGTTAACAAAAAAAAAAAAAAATAATCAATCAAAGAAAGAAAGAAAGAAAGAAAGAAAGACTACAAAAAATTCAGAGAAAAATATCATCGATGAATAGTAGTGAGTTTATTATGGATAAGCAGCAGATAATGGATCTATCTTCTTCACCTTCGACTGATTTGATCGATCTGATGAAGAATCAGGATGACCAGAAGCAGCGAATCGGCGATAATGGATTGGAAGAGATGGTTCCTAGCTATGATTTCCAACCCATTCGTCCTACCACCGCCGTTGGATTGTCTCACTCGGCGTTAGATCTCGCCGGATCCATTTCCATTTCCAATTCGCCTAAGAGGGTGGGTAATATTTATATTTCCCTTGTTTTGATCATTATACAGTTTTTTTTCTTTTCTCCATCCATCTTCCGAGGTTTTTGGCGTCTGTTACTTAAAAGTTTTTAGGTTTGGTCATGGAAAATGTGGTGTTTTTATTTTTATTTGTTTTCTAGCTTTATTTGAGTGTGTGTTACCGAGAGTCCGAGACCAACACTCTTGTGCATGTTTATTTTTGTTCTTAGTACATGATCCTGTTCATAGTACCACCTTCTTCTTCTTAATTATATACAATTCATTGATGATCAGTTGGCTCGGAATCGGATCCTTGTGTGTTCAATGCCTGTCTTCGTGCAAATATATCTCCTTTGATGCTTGCTTTTAAGGTTTTCCTTCTGTCTCTTTCATATTATCTTCCTTATTGTTTCTTTTTATGCGCTTTTTTTTTCAGGTTTTTGGATCTATCCACTCTATTGAACCTGAAAAGGAATTGGTTCCTGACACCACCCTTTTATCTCATATTGATAGGACAATGAAGAAGCATGTACATACCTTGCTTCTTGTAATGGAAGGTGTAAGTGCCCGTCTAACACAGCTCCACACCAGGACCCAAAATCTCGAAACCCTGGCCCGTGCTCTCAAAGTTTCTGTTGACAACACTCACGCAAGCACTGATGGGAATATTAGACAGCTTCAAAATATCCTTGCAGAGGTGACTGACTTTGCTGATTACTTTTCTAAAATATCAATCGGGAATTCAAATACTCATTTCTATAATTTTTTCAACTGCTATCTTCTGCCTTTCCCAAGATGGAATTGGCACTAAATCCCCTACATTTCTAGCCTTTCCTTGGAGGCTGGGACCTATTGATTTTTCTCATACAGAAATTTTCTCCTGTTTTTAGCCTATATCTAAAAAACAAATCTTTTCTCGAATCGAGCTTATAATACATTTTGTTGATGATGCTTTGGTACCTTCTTTATGTATATTGCCTGCAGGTGCAAAGTGGTATGCAACTAGTGAAGGACAAACAAGATATTGTCCAAGCTCAGCTTCAGCTTTCCAAGCATCAGGTATCCAAAGTAGACCAGCACACCAAAACGCAATCTCTACATGTCCATCCCACTGCTCAATCTCCCGCACCAGTCCCTATGCAGCAAATTCCGCAGTTTCCTCTTACTTCTTTCCCACAGCCACCATCTTCCGCTCCTGCTCCTTCCCAGCCACCTTCTTCGCAATTACTAGCTCAGCTACCTACCCAGTTTTCTCCTCAACAAGAGCCGTATTGCCCTCCTCCACCTAGTCAACCTCCACCAAACCAGCCTCCTTACCAAGCTCCTCAAACCCAAACACTGCATCAGTCACCTTACCAGTCACCGCCTCAGCAGCCACCACCATCATCAGGCTTCAACCCCGAGGAACAATCACCTTATCGGATGCAATCTTACCCACCAAACCCTCCTCGTCAGCAGCCACCTTCTGGTTCTGCCCCTTCTCAAGAGTTCTACAATGCTCCTCAACCACAGCCATCAATGTATGATGGAGCAGGTGGTAGATCTAATTCAGGTTTCCCTTCCGGTTACTCGTCTGAACCTTACCCATACTCTGGTTTACCAACGGCATCAGCAAAACCACCACATATAAGTAGCAGTGGAACTGGTTACCCACAGTTCTCAAACTCACGTCCATTGCCACACGCTTTGCCAATGGCTTCAGCTTTCAGCAGCAGCGGTGGTGGCTCTAGTTCCCCGAGATCAGAAAGCAGAGTCCCAATCGACGATGTAATCGACAGGGTGACAACCATGGGATTCCCAAGGGACCAAGTCAGAGCAACAGTGAGAAAACTGACTGAAAACGGCCAAGCTGTTGACCTCAACGTGGTTCTGGATAAGTTGATGAACGAAGGAGGAGCTCCACCTGGAGGTTGGTTTGGTGGTCGGTAGCCATCGATTTAGCCGACTCTGTACAGGATGATGTATGAATTATCGATTTTAGGATCACCTTAGTGACCAAATATCAATTTCATCGGTGTTCTAGAGCTAGTAACCCATTGTGACTTCATTTGATGCGGTAAGTCAGGAAAATATCCGTTACTGCTGTATTTGAAGCTTGAAAGCTTGAGATGTTTTTCGTTTCTTTTCTTGTATCTGACCATATGTAGATAAGCTACCAAGTCAAATCTATTACCAACGGAAGAAAGTACGCATCAATAAAGCAAAGAACTGATAGACTATAGAAGCAAAACGTCCCCGACATTATTGTTGCAGAAAAAAAAAAAACACTAAACTCAAAGAAGCTGCTTACAAGCAAATACAAACACTCAAACACACGCAAACATCAAGAACTAACAGTCGATCCTTTTATATTCACCACGGTTCACGCAAAACACACGCTTTATGTAGATGCCACTCGGACCTCGTGAGTCGTCTTGGTGTCTCGGACATTGTGACCCTTGGTGGTGTCCCGGTCTCGAACATCAAAAGTCTTGGTCTCTCGGGCATCATGAGCTTTGTCTTCTATAGTTTGTCCAGCATCTTTAGTCCTCTGTCCCACATACTCAGCCATGTCAGCCAAACGCTGCTTCGCTTCCTCCAACTCCTCTGGAACATGCTCACCGGCCCGGCGGACGTAGTTGAGTACCCACGACATGGATGATAGTCCAGTGAGACCTATGGCCCCCGACACCAAAAATCCGGTCATAGCTAGACCGATCACAAAGGCTGCAGGTACGATTACCGGACTGAAGATTAGAAACAAAGGGAATGCTAGCATTAGTCCGATAACTGAACCGGCTAATGTCAAACCGGCTATAGTCAGCAGCGTCCCTCCAACCGGTACACCGGCAAACACGGCTAGCACCTGCATGCACGTGCGTCACGTGAAAACCACATACATATGCATAGCTGAGAATTCGAAGGAGAAATATTGTAAAAGGGACCTGCGTAGAAGAAGGGCCACTCTGGGGATAAAGGACTTTGATGCCTCCTTCGTGCTGGCGTTGAGGGTGCACTTGAAGTTGGTGCGAGTGTGTGCGAACGTCAGCCATTGATCCTCCAAAATTCAAGATTAGTTAAGAGAGTTCTGAAAGAAGAGAGTGTTAACTTAATCAATTGCTTCTGACTTTAAAGGTTTGAGAAATGAGATTGGTTTTGAGCGAGATGGTGTTTGAACATGACACGTATTGAAGTGACGTGGCACCTGAGAAGCTTGCATGAGTAACAAGTTTCGTTTCCTCTTTTTATTTAGGAGTAACTTTCATTGCGAATCCGATGATACCAATGAGATGGACAAAGATTACCTTAGTGTCAGGTGGTGGAGCCATAATACTTGAAAAGTCTGTTCTACCCTAATGATCAGTCGAACAACAAAATCACCAAACTCTCTTTGAGTCTCCTCCTTATCATAATCTTCTGAATTGACCTAATAAGCATGCGGCTTTGATCGAGAATACTCACCAATTCGATTTCCAGATTCAATGGAACAATGGGGATCCCAAAAGAAGAGTTCTTCAGCAATGTACATATATATTACTGGGTGTATTGCTCCTATAAAAGGGATTCCTCTGGTTATATATATATATATATATGGCTCCAAAAGCAAACAGTCAAAGATTGAGATTGTTGAACAGATTATGCAGAAGACTGATCAAGATCTGATCTGCAAAACCTCAGTACATAGCCTGTGATTGAATTCAAGATCATCTGTCGTTCCCCAATAAGAGATCCGTCTTAGGCGTTTCGCTCTTGATCCCTCTAATGTGAGAATGTGGTTACTTGGCTAAGACAGATATCTTGGCTTCAAGCTTCTGCATACACTGAAATCACAAGCTGTCTCCATCACATTCGAAGTACACAGAGTTTTCCAAGTCTTCTTTCATATGCAAATCCAGCTCTTTCAGCAATCTATAAATCGGCTCTTTCTCAGGATGCAAATTATCGTCTGCCACAAATCTATGTACTTCTCTTCTAATCTCAATCAAACTCTCTGCCAGTCCTTTCTTAATTCCTCTCTCTTTCACTGAATTTCTCAACTTTTCCACATTCTCCCATTCTCCCTTGACCCCATACATATTCGACATTAACATGTAATAACCAGCATGATTAGATTCCAATTCAAAAAGCTTCTTTGCAACAGTTTCTGCCATCTCACCATTCTGATGAATCCTGCACGCACCAAGAAGAGTACCCAAGATTTGAGGTGTTGGTGAAAAAGGCATCCGCTTTGTGATTTCAATGGCAGTATCTAGTTCTCCTACACGACCAAGAAGATCAACCAATACAGCATAGTGTTCTAAGTTAGGAACAAGTCTATATTCATTCACCATCAACTCAAATATTCTCAACCCCTCGTGAACCAAACCTGCGTGACTACAAGCAGATAATATCGAGAGGAATGTCACTTCATTAGGCTCGACTTCTGAGCTCTTGATCATGTGATTAAATGCCTCCAGAGCTTTAGTGCCCTTCCCATGGATTCCATAACCAGTTATCAAAGATGTCCACACCACAGTGTCCTTTAAAGCAATCTCATTGAATACTTTAGAAGCATTGCCTAGACTCCCACATCTCGAGTAAAGCTCTACAAGAGAAGCTCCGATGAATGGGTTGCTGTAAAATCCAAATTTGATCACATAACTATGAAAGCATTCAGCTTGTTCGAGAAAGCCTAACTCCGAACATGACCCGAGAACCTTCACCATAAGAATAGGATCAGGCCTGGTATTATTTTCCAGCAGCATAACTGAAAACTCCTCAATTGATCTGTGAGCCATTCCATTTAATGTAAAGCCGCTTATCAAAGCAACCCAAGAGACCACATCTTTCTTTGGAATCCTGGAGAAAACAGCACAAGCTTCGTCGGGGGAGAAACACTTCATATACATATCAACTAGAGCAGTGGAGACTTTGACTTGTGTCTCTAAACCTTTACTAATGGCTAATTCATGAGTCTTCCTACCTTGCTCTAAATCATGAGCAGCTGCACAAGCTTGTAAAACACTGAGCATAGTAGCGCCATTAGGTTCTATTCCATTATCCATCATTTCATTGAAGACACGCAATGCTTCAGCGGCAGCTCCGTTTTGAACGTAGCAAGCAATCGCTGTGCTCCAAGATATAACGTCTTTCTCTGCCATCATCTTGAACAAATTAACCGCCTCTTTGAGAGCTTTCGACTTTGCATAACAATTCAATAGCGAATTAAGTAAAGACAAATCCTTTGAAAATCCTCGCCTGATCACAAAACCATGGACACATCTCCCAAGCCTTGAATTCGATAGCTTTGTACATGCAGAAACTAGTGTGATTAAAGTTACCCGATCAGGAGTAACATCGGAAGCCATGGCCATTCTCCTGAAAAACTCTACGGCTTGATAGGGAGAGCCGTTTTTCTCGAACCCAGAAACCATAGAAGACCATGTCACTAAATCAGGCTTCTCCAAGTCATGGAACACCCTCGAAGCTTCGGCCATTCTCCCACATTTCACATACATATATATAAGAGAAGATCCAACATAAAGGTCAGAGCCAAGAGTGACATCCTTATTAACGAACCCATGAATCATTTCACCATACTTAACTTCCCGCAACTCTCCGCAGGCCTTGAGAGCAACTGGGAGCGTGAAATTATCAGG
This sequence comes from Erysimum cheiri, assembly GCA_900406345.1. NCBI lineage: Eukaryota > Viridiplantae > Streptophyta > Magnoliopsida > Brassicales > Brassicaceae > Erysimum > Erysimum cheiri. Next base: position 21,469 of record OVAQ01000196.1, on the reverse strand, counting down.
CTTTTCTTCATCGCGAACCATCTGAATAAATTGACACAGGACTTGTTCCCATTGTTTATCTCTGGATAAACTCTTAAGAAGAGTATTCCACTGGTATAAGCTTCTCTTGGTCATTTCGTCGAACACTTGGCGTGCATCCACGGAAGAAGAGAACTTGCGGTAAAAACCCATCCAATTCACCTAAAATTGAAATTATCCCAGATTCAAACCTTGGAATTCCATAGAGTTTTTTGAGCAATCCAAATTCTCGCTTCTACATTGCTTGAGCAATCCAAATTTTCCTCCGAAGCGCAATATGGTACGGCAACGAATAGTATAACTGTTTGGGCCTGGGCTGTATCAGTTGGGCTACTTATGGTTCACTACTCTTTCTTATTTGGATCGTTTTGATTGGTCAACCCTTTTTATTATGATTTGTTGGAGTATGTATTAATTAAATGTTATTAAAATAGCAACCATGGATAAACATAACAACAATTAAAGAAGAATAAATAAAGATTTGTTAAGTAGTAGTATTAAGGAAAGAAATTAAAAGACACGTGGCAGTATTGGAGCTAATGCTGTGATTGAGAATTGGAAGAAGCTACAAATACGCAGAAAGAAAGACGCTTGCTTTGTTCATCGTCTTGTTCATTGAAGCTCTTCTAAACTCTCGCAATTACCCAATTTTCCCCTTTTCAAGAACACCAAGGTCAGCATTTTCTACTATTTCTCTCTCTATTTCGTGTTCTCCTTTTGATCTCTTTCGCTACTTTTCTTGTTATTATCGTCACGTTGTGTGTCGCGTAGTGGATTTGATTGATTGATTTGTGACGAAACGCGTAGAGTTGGGTGGAAGTTGTTCAAATCGGAAGCCGATCGCGGAGTCTTTCCCTTTTGTGTTATTCGCATCTGATGTAACCGCGTTCGATCCTCCTGGCTTTTTTTTTTGTTTACATCTTTAATATTTCTTGATTTCCCCTTTTTGCGGAATTGATTCCGGTTTATTAATATCTAAAACTCGTTTAGTCTCAGAATCATGATTCGAGTTTAGTAAACAAATTGGGTTTTGGTTGCTGATGGTGTAGTTGAGAGATAGATAAAGGAATCGATTCAAGAGTGAGTGAGGTAGTGCCCCAAAAAGCTATGCCTTTGAATTTAGGCAACGATGGCGATGGATCCTCCCGGATTATTTTGACTGAGCCTCGCGGATCAACTGCTGAGGTTTCTTCACTCATTCATTAGCTTCTTCTTCTTTTTTTATATCTTTTGATCATTTGCGTTATATAGGGGACTTCAATTTCATCATTTGTAAGAATCTACATTTTAGTCATTTCATGTTTATCTTGAAGGAGTATGAAATGAAAGATTGTTCTTCAACTTTTCTGGAACTTGGCTTGTCTCTGCCTTCATTGCTTGTTTTCATCATTAGACAAAACTCTGTGAGTTACGTTTTCTCGGATTGAAATCTTTCAGGTGCTTCTTTTTGGAGGACAAGTCATTTCTTGGAAAAATGAAAGGAGGGAAGAACTGCTTTATATGAGCAGCAAGGTAAGCTTTAAACATATATCATCTTTACATTTAGATTTTGTGGAGCTCTTATGGGGTCACTCAATTAACTCTAGACCCACATGGGCGTTTATATCTGTGGCCTCAGTTCCGACCTGTTGCTCCATAGCTTCTCATTTCTGTCATGTGTAAATATAGTATGTTGATAGAGATGAATCCATTGTTCCTTCTAGGTGGACTTTCCTTTCAACTATTTACAAGCCTGAGTGTATAGATAGACAAAATCACTAGTATTTTATTTGGTGTCTCTCATTTAGGCTCAGTATAAGCCACCCAAGGCGATCAGAGGAGGAATACCTGTTTGCTTCCCACAGGTTTGGCATCTCAGATGACTTTAAGATAGTTGAATAATCTTCTCCTGTATTTTCGTACTGCCATCATGCATACTGTGTCATGTCTGCAGTTTGGAAACTTTGGTGGACTTGAGCGACATGGATTTGTCCGGAACAGATTCTGGTCATATGATGAAGATCCTTCGCCTCTGCCTCCTGCCAGCAAACAATCATCAGTTGATCTGATATTGAAGTCCACAGAAGATGACCTGAAGACCTGGCCTCACAGGTGTGTTTTAACTTATTAGACTCTGATCTATGATTTGGATGTTTTGTCTGTGCTTCCTTATTATCATCTCTTCGCCTAATTTCATACTTCCTCGACGCTTTGGTGCAGCTTCGAACTCCGTATTCGCATTACTATCAGCCCTGGGAAACTTACTTTGATCCCTCGTGTTAGGAACATTGACTCAAAAGCATTCTCCTTTATGTTTGCACTGCGTAACTACTTATATGTATCTGACATAAGGTGTGTGCCTTTCAAATTACTTCCCATCTGATTTCCTCTACATAGACTGCTTCCTTTCTCTGAGTGATAATTCATGTGGGTACCGAATTTGCAGTGAAGTACGAGTTGAGGGTTTAGAGACACTGGATTATCTAGACAACTTGATGGGTAAAGAAAGATTCACCGAGCAAGCAGACGCGATTACTTTTGACGGCGAGGTGAATAATTTGTCAGGCATTGTTTGCCCCTTAGACTTTTCAAAGAAAGAAAAAAAAACCCCAAGATTGATATAGAGTCAGTGCTGTGCAGGTCGATAGAGTGTACTTGAACACACCAACAAAGATTGCGGTCATAGATCATGAGAGAAAGAGGACCATCGAGTTGCGAAAAGAAGGCATGCCTAATGCAGGTAAAGGACACGATTTGTTGTTCATACTTTATGAATGAGAGAGACGTTTTGAGTGTTGGTTTCTAATGGAGTGAGTTGGAAACGAGCAGTTGTGTGGAACCCTTGGGACAAAAAGGCAAAGACCATAGCTGATATGGGGGATGAAGATTACAAAACAATGCTTTGTGTAGATTCTGGAGCAATAGAACCTGCGGTTTTGTTAAAGCCTCGCGAAGAGTGGAAAGGCAGACAAGAACTCTCAATCGTGTCATCAAGTTACTGCAGCGGACAGCTTGATCCACGCAAGGTTCTTTACGGAGATAACTGATCCTTTTTGGGGGTTTGATTTACTACTGAGTAAAAACAATAATAAGCCATGATCTCAATATCACTAGCCAGAAACAACTGCTCTAAGAGTCTAGATTCACAGGTCTTGTCTTGAACTTGGAGATTTAACCTTTTCACTTGTTTTGGAGTGGTTCTGATTTTGTTGTTAGACAGAGAGGTCAGGGTCATATTTTGTAACGTTGACTCTGTGTTTTGAGCGTCAGACAATGTATCGGATTCTTTCATTCGTGAAAATATCATCGCTATCTTCTTTAGTATTTCCTTCTTTTAAAATTTTGTGTTTGGTTTTGAAAATTTTACAGATCTTTTGGTGATGTTTTTAAAATATTCTATTACTTTAATTTTTTTTAAAACAAATTTGGGTACTGCAAATTTAATACTAAGACAACTATTTGTTAGAGATTATGAATTTCTGTCAATTATTTGGACAGAGAAAAAAACTGAAAAGGGTTGGTTGTACAACGTATTTATCACGTTGACCAAAAATAAAACCCATAAGTGTGAACGCTTGATTCTCCAACGGTAAGTTGTCTTGTCGGAAATATTTGGCTTTAGTGTATTTTAATGATTACCACTAGTTAATACTGTATCTGGCTTGTGGAGCAAGGAGGTCTGGCCCTACATAAACCACTTATTTACAAAGTTGCCATTTATCCCGATTTCCCAAGCTACCAAGTGCTTCGGTATCCGAACCAACTTCGTAGTCAAGGGTTAATGAACACGAGTCTTCTCCGAAGCTGAGGTTCGTCAATTGTGTTCACGAGAAGCTTTCCTCGAAGCTTAGGGTCGGGGACGTACGAGCCTCTGGATGAGTTCTATTCTACTTTCCCGCTCGCTCACATAGTCTCTCGGTCTTGGTTTTTTGTCTTCACTCCACACTCCCTTTTACTTAGCCTAGTGGACAAACCTCTTAGAGTACTAACTAGAGCTTCTTCTCTCTCTTTCTCTCGGTTTTCTCCTTGTTTGCTTTGGGAGTCATGGCGAGGTAAGCTTTGAACCCTAAACATCAAGCACCAGATTCGTTTATATTATTTCACCCACTCCCTTCACTCGATTTTTCTCAATCGCTATTGCGGAAAATGTACAATTTTTTTTTTTGTTGTTTACTGAGATTCGAGAAGCAAAATGTGAAAGTTCCCTTACGATTTTGAGCTAGAAAGATTGAAAATTTAGATATAATTGGTCGGACAAGGCATTGTCTCTATCCTATCTATTGCTTTCAGTTTTACAGTAAATATCCGCTTGAATCGCTAATGTTGTAACTCTGAAGAAGATGAGATGACCACTTTGTTTTCTTGTCCTGCTTATATAAATTGATGATCTTCTTTTGACAAATAAACAGGGCTTGGATTGTCGATGGCCGAGGAATTGCAACCAAAGTGAAAAATGCGTCTGTTTCTTCTGCTTTGCAGATCCAAGACTGTGGAGCTCATATCAAATGCCCCAACTGCTCTTTCCGCATTGACAACAGCAATGTCAGTGACCCCCACCACACTTCCTCTCCTCTCTTCTCTCAAACACACCACTCACTTGTCTTTTGTTTTTTTTTTGGTAAAAACACTTGTCTTTTGTTGGTTTCAGGAACTCGTTCCATGGCCTGGCCTTCCTAAAGGTGTCAAGTTTGAGCCAACTGACGAGGACATCATCGAATTTTTGGAAGCTAAATGTGGGATTGGTGGCTCTGAACCGCACCTGCTTATCGAAGAGTTTATTCGTCCAGTCACTGAAGATGTTGGAATCAATTACACTCACCCTCAAAACCTTCCTGGTAATTTGATTACACTCCACCATTGGATTAAGCTGATAATTCTTCTTCTTCAGTTTAAACCAAACTACTTATCTTGAATCTCTGAGTCTCTCCAAGTGTATTGATTCCTGTGGTCTTTGAGCTTTGCTATTTCAGGTGCAAACAAAGATGGAGTAAGTGTCTTCTTCTTTCACAAGACAGTGCAGGCATATGGAACAGGACAGAGGAAACGCAGAAAGATCACACCGACACTTGTGAACGATGAACCAGTTCGCTGGCACAAGACAGGCAGAACCAAACCTGTGATGCTCAGTGGAGTCCAAAGGGGTTGCAAGAAGATCATGGTGCTCTACAAGAGCGCTAGAAAGGGATCAAAGCCCGAGAAATCAAACTGGGTTCTGCATCAGTACCATCTAGGAACAGAAGGAAAGGAAATAGGAGACTATGTTGTTTCCAAGATCACATATCAGCAGCAGAAGCTTGGGGAAATTCCTGACGAAGGTGAGAGTTCCGGGGTTAGAGGTGGCCCAAGAACACCAAAGACAAATACTCCAACACCGCCTAGACCTGTAGATGGTGTTGCTGGTGATGAAGAAGCTTTTGATGATACAAAGATGTTTGATCCATTTGTTGAGGTTAGTAACCACAAAATCACAACCTTTGTTTCTAGTGGGTGACCAAAGTGGGTGTTTTTGTTAATTATTCTGGTAAAGCAGGGATTGGACAGCCTTCCTGAAGCTGCTTTGGGGAAGATGTGGTCGAAAAAAGCTAGAGTAGATGAGGATTTTGTAGTAAACCTTAGTGAAGATAACTTAACATGCAATGAAAGTATTGAAGCTTCGTCTGTTTGGGAAAATGAGGTTCTCCCCAATCCTAGCCTGGGAACTATAGGGGAATTTGATGGTTTTTCTATTTCAGATCTGGAGAATGCAGATTTGGGGACTCCTCCTGATTTCCTCACTGTAAGATCCAGCTTAATAAGTATAAACCTTGTATACATACATACTTGTGATGAAAATCATAGGAACTTAGATTGTGATGGATTTTGCAGTTTGCAGATGTGTTATAGCTAGTAAAAAGAATTTATTTTGTTTTAATGAGTTTGAGACGGAAAGAGAAGATGAAGAAGTTAATATTATCCAACGAATTCAAAGAAGAAGAAGAAGAAGAAGAAGAAGGAAGATGTGATCTGATCTATAAATACACATTATATTATATCTTGGATTAATTAGAGCTTCTCTTTTTCTATGTTTATCTTTTGAAAATCATATCTGTCTCTCTCTCTAGGTCTAATGAGTATACAGACTCATATGTGTAACAGTGCAAGGGTCTTGCATGAATATTTTAATCCATTTCTTTAACAAAAAAAAAATATTTTAATCCATTTTAGCAGCTACAAAAGCCCTCTTAAAGCATCAATATTCTACACATATGAACATATAATTATTATTTGAAAAAGGCTATTTGCATTTTTTACTATAACTAAAAGTTGTAATTTTATGAAATATATAGGCCCTGAATGGTGACATAGACCGCACCCAAAACCGCACCGCAACAGTGCTGTAACAGTGTCAAAATCTCTACATATACATATGTATCTATGTATTTTCGTTACTATTTGAACCGCACCGCACTTCTCCCGCACCGTAAAACGCAGTCACCATTCGGATCCATAGTTACAGTTTCTTTAATAAATTCGGATAAAATTCCCCAAGTGGGTAATGGTTAGGTACTTGTAGGTTTAATATATACCGTAAAACAAAACAAATTACCCAATGTATTTAGTTGGAAACGGGTTTACAGGAAATATCGGAACTTTGTGTTTGGTGAGTCCCGAAGACAGAGAGAATCAACTTATGGGAACTCGGCCCCTCATGTGCATTCCTATGCAATTCGTATTTATTTATTTTTTAACATTTTTCTTGAGAAACGAACTAAATCAAACACCTTATTTAGAACAACTTACCGTTTAGTATTCGTGACACTCCAAAATTTCAATCCGTGGTTCAGTATCTTATATGCTTATCTTTATTACATTGTTTCGATGATAAATTTACCTTGAATTAGTCTCACAGGAAAAGCTGAATGTGAGCCATGCACTTGAATGTTTTTTCAAGTAGAATAACCATATGTCAACGGAATTAATTGGAGTATTTTGGAGTTCAAAAATTAATATGGATTTTAGTACTTGCGGTTAACTTTACGTAGAATAAATTAAAGTTTAGGATATTAATTGTTATAGTATATTTTTTCGTGGTTTTCAAAATCTAATGAGCAGCGTCGTTGACGCCTTTTTTCTCTTATGTTTGCTGCCTTTATAAGCACTTTGCTTGAGCCATGCACGTGCCGACGTGCGTCGGATTCAATGGCGGCCACGTTAGGAACTGAGATGCTCTTTATTTCTTCTGATAAGAAAGTTTTCACCGTCCAAATGTCAGTATGTCAGTCACACGCCTAACCCAACGGGATCTTCTTTTGCCTTTACAACAAGAGTCGCAATATGCGTTTGCGTCTATACGTTGTCACTGACGGCAGTAACATTTCTTCTTCCTTTGTACAGAGCCACGTAACGATCGATCTCATATACGTGCGTATTCTCCTTCTGTAGTTGACTAAAAAGTCAACGGTGTGAGCTCTTCGTGTTGTGACCGCATTTGAAAAATCCCAAATACTGTATAATCAACTAATAACCACGGACGATATATAAAATGCAAGTAGCCGATCTTTGTCAAATTAGTGGCTTGATATGTGTGCTAATATTAATATGTTTATATTATATGTGTGTAGTATATACGCGTTCCACGGAATACATAATGAATTTTCTTTTTAAATTAAACTTATGTGAATTGAGTTGACTAATCGGAAACAGAACGCATAGAAGATGGTTGACAGAAGAAAATGATCTGAAAGCATAGAAGAACCCAAATAAGTTGGTTTAGTCGAATACTTTTTCAATTCATGATTTAGATATCAACNAAGATGGTTGACAGAAGAAAATGATCTGAAAGCATAGAAGAAACCAAATAAGTTGGTTTAGTCGAATACTTTTTCAATTCATGATTTAGATATCAACATATATATATGTTTATATAAACTTCTTTTCCAATTCCTATAGTTCGACTATTATTTCCTCTCTCAAATACAATCCATCACTTAATCTAATAATTTATTCGAGAACTTCGTATGTGGTAATTTGGGAACTAATTTGGTATATACCTTTCACCATAAAATGTAATCAGTTTGTCACACACAAGGAAAATTGATATTTGATAACACCCAACATCTCCATTTTTGTGCTTCTGTTTTTTTTTTTTTGGTTCTTCGGTTAAACTCCAAAAGCGTACAGAAACTTTGGAAAATGTTATCTTTTGGTAAAACAGAAACTGCTGAGAATTAAGTCGGGAGAAGGCCTGCCCTGAGTTTGGGCAAATTTGGGCTTGATGAGGCTACAGATAATCTCGTACTGTAGTAGTACGTTTTTGGGAGCCACATATATAGCAAAACATTATTCTAGTTTTACACAACTTGACTAAATTGTTGAGCTTCTTCTGGGCTATTGAATCTTTGCGAAATATGAGAGTTACCAAGGTTATTTTTGAAGCCTCATCGGTGGAAGCAAGAACGGCCCTCCTTCACCCGTCTAGCTTCCCGCATATGTACCCTTTGATCACCACGATCCTCAACCTCCTTCAAGGTTTTGAAGAATGGTCATTGGAACATGTCTCTGTGTCAGGGAATCAACCGGCGATGGCTATTGCTCGTAGTGTTACGAAAGAACACAGATACTCGTCTAACATCTCAGGAAGCAGCCCCTCTTGGCTACAAGACCTTTTACTCTTAGAGTCCTCATCGCCATAACACATGGTATCTCCATTGGTGGACCTTTCTTTTATCTGCTCTTTATCCTCTCACTAGGGGTGTCAAGTTGGTTAAATCAATCCAAACCAACTCATACCCACATAAAATCAATACTTAATGGATAATGAGTCAACCCAACTCATTTAGTAAATGGTTTGAGTTAACCTATAACACATTTAAATTATTGGATTAATGGGTTAAATGAGTTGATCCATTTAATATTTTTTTATAATTTAAATAATAATCACAATTAATAATTAATAGTTAATCTACTACCATTACTATCATCATCATCAGTATCATCATCATCATCATCACTATCATCGCATTTTTGACAGGAAATTTATGAAACCGCGTCTTTGACGGGAAAAATTACAAAATAACGTTTTTGGCGGGAAAAATTTGTGAAAACGCGTTTTTGGCGGGAAAAATTATGAAACAGCGTTTTTGGCAGGAAAATTTGTGAAAACGCGTTTTTGTCGGGAAAAATTATGAAAACGCGTTTTTGGCGGGAAATTTTGTGAAACAGCGTTTTTGGCGGGAAAATTTTTGTGAAACCGCGTTTTTGGCGAGAAAAATTTATGAAACCGTTTTATAGACGAAAAAATTGTAAAATAATATTTTTTGGCGGGAAAATTATGATATGATGATGATGATGATATAATAATGATGATAATATGAAAATAATGATGATGATGATGATTATATAATAATAATAGTGATATAATATATTATACTTGATGAGTTAACTCATAAACCGTTATAACCCAACCCATATGACCCATCAACCCATTGAACCATTAACTCATTTGAACCATGAACTCATTATGACTCATTTATTAAAACTATTAAGCTAATGAGTTGGTTTGGTTTGAGTTGACCCATAAAATTCGACCCATTTTGACACCCCCACCTCTGACTAGTGTTAGAGTCTCTTTTTTCTTTAATCTTGTTACTCTGCTTTTGGTTACCTACTGGTATTGTGCTAAACAGAGCCTTTTTGTAATTCTCTTTTTCAAGGAATATTATCAGTGTTAAAAAAAAAAAAAAAAAAACTAAAGCATGTAGGTACTACTTGTTTAAATCTTGTACTGATTTATATTATTCCCATGTAAGTTTGTTTTGTGAAATTGAAGTCCAATTGAATTAGTTGACGCACGACGGGGTTTTAGATTTTTTGTTTCGGGACACGTGTCACGTACTGAGAAAAAGGAGGCGGGGGACCCACGTGGAACCACTTGTTTCTTAGCCTCAGTTGCTTGCTCTGCCGCCTCGTTCTCTGCTCACACAGTTCCAAGTTTCCATACACATTCTCGAAATCTCTCCAATGGCGTTTCTTCAGCAAATCTCCGGTTTCGGATCTCTCGAACGATCTTCTCCGTCAATTTCGATCGGATCACCATTACGGAGGAGGAATGGCCGTGTATTCGACGGAAGAGGAATTGCGTACTCGGGTTCGAGGGAAAAGGGAGGAAGGCTTGTTCTTAGGGTTGTAGCGATGTCGTCTTCATCTCCGTTCAAGATGAATTTGAATGAGTATATGGTCACGCTTGACAAGCCCCTCGGGATTCGATTCGCGCTTTCAGCAGATGGCAAGATCTTCGTCCACGCCATCAAAAAAGGGGTATTCAATTTCTCCATGTCAAGTCTCCTTTAGCTCTTCTTACGCATTTACGATTATGTGCCCGAGAGTGTCATTTCGACTTCTCTAGCTNTTTCAGCAGATGGCAAGATCTTCGTCCACGCCATCAAAAAAGCGGTATTCAATTTCTCCATGTCAAGTCTCCTTTAGCTCTTCTTACGCATTTACGATTATGTGCCCGAGAGTGTCATTTGGAAGCAAAGATTTCTCTAGGCTTTTGTTTGAAAAGTTAATATTGTTTTTGGTAGAGCAATGCGGAGAAGGCTAGAATCATCATGGTAGGAGATACACTAAGGAAGGCTAGTGATTCTTCTGGTGGTACTCTTGTGGAAATCAAGGACTTCGGTGATACCGAGTAAGAAATGTTACTTAATTATACAGCTTCTTCTTGTTCTTGTTAAAAACATGGCTGTTCACTAGTTTACATGGAAAGACTCATTCAAGCTAGTTTTGTCTGAGTTATTTGATCCTGCTGGGATCGCTGCTTCATTTTTCCTTGCAACTTCGTATAATTACTCTATTTGTTATGTTTTTGAATTTTTCTTTTTTATTTCTTCCAGTTTTTTATTTATTCAGGAAGATGCTGGTAGAGACAACAGGATCATTTAGCCTTGTTCTTGAACGACCATTCTCTCCATTTCCAATCCAGTATCTGCTTCATTTGACCGACCTTGATTTGCTCTATAACAGAGGCCGTGTGTCCTTTGTTACTTGGAACAAAAATCTTGTATCATCCAATCTCAGAGCATCTCAAGGCACTGGAAACTCTGGCTATGCTGCTTTTTCCTCTAAATTCTTTACTTCTGAGGGATGGAAACTCTTCACCAGACAGAGCAATTCCTTTCAATCAGGGACACACAAAAAGAACATTCTCTCTCCACCTATCAGTCCACTGATCTGTCTCTTTTCAGAACAAGTTCCTGGAGATGGGGAATGGGGTTATGGGAATTTCCCTCTAGAGGAATACATCAAAGCCCTTGACCGTTCGAAAGGAGAGCTCTCTTATAACCATGCTCTTGGAATGCGCTACAGTAAGGTCTGAAATTACTTTTCCTTTTCCCAGTTAGTCTAGCTCATATTCTCTCTCTCTGTTCAATCCCTCAACACCATTCTTTTCGTGTTGGCTTTTTTATTCAGATTACAGAGCAAATATATGTTGGCTCATGTATACAAACAGAAGAGGATGTGGAAAAATTGTCGGACGCAGTGAGTCTTTTATATCGCTTACAAATGAGCTATTTGTTTTCTATGGTATGCAATGATAGAAAATATGATTTTGATCGGTCAACCTTTTCTACACAAGGGAATTACGGCCATACTGAATTTCCAAGGTGGAACTGAAGCTCAAAACTGGGGAATTTATTCACAAAAAGTCAATGATTCATGCCAGAAATCTGAGGTCTTAATGATCAACTATCCTATAAAGTACGCAAAGTCATATCGCTTTGAGGCACATCATGGACTTTCATGCTTTGTTTTGCGTAGCGCTCTAATCAGGTGTGAAAAAGAATAATAGAGTTTTGATATTTTGGTGCCAGGGATGCAGATTCCTTTGATCTGAGGAAGAAATTACCACTTTGTGTCGGGCTCTTACTACGGCTACTTAAAAAGAACCATCGCGTCTTTGTAACTTGTACCACTGGTTTTGACCGTTCGTCGGCTTGTGTGATTGCTTATCTGCACTGGATGACTGATACCTCTCTTCATGCTGCGTATAGTTTCGTTACTGGATTGCACGCTTGCAAACCTGACAGGTCTTTCCATCTCATCTGTCTTGACCATCAACCTGCAGACCAAACATGAAATGGATAGTAACTTTTTTTCTGTTTTTGATGGAAACAACATTCAACGTCTACTCATTTTTTTCACAGACCTGCAATTGCTTGGGCAACATGGGATCTTATTGCAAAAGTGGACGATGCCAAACATGATGTGACTCCAACACACTCTGTAACCTTTGTGTGGAATGGACATGAGGTGACTATTTCTTCGCATGCTCTTATTATTTTGCTGCAATTATTTATGGAACTCGTGTGATCTGTAAGGTTGAACAACCAACGGGACTGGCCTCAGTATTTTAAGTTACTCCTTGGTTTGCTCTATTACAGGGGGAGGATGTATTGTTGGTTGGGGATTTCACTGGAAACTGGAAAGAACCGATAAAAGCAACGCACAAGGGCGGTCCACGTTTTGAAACTGAAGTTAGACTTTCACAGGGAAAGTAAGTCATGCTTCTTTCACCTTTTCAGTTGATGCTTATGCTAAAGGTTCAACAGCAAAAATGTTTGAGGGATTGCAAAGGTGTTTTAGTTTGGAAACTTATGGAAATGAGTTTGTGTCTTATAACATAGTGTTGTTGACAATGTGTCAGATACTACTACAAGTACATAATCAACGGTGATTGGAGGCATTCAGCAACTTCACCAACGGAAAGGGATGACCGAGGAAATACAAACAATATAATTGAAGTTGGTGATGTTGCTAACGTCAGGCCCACTATTCAACACCCAAGAAAGGTTACTTGTTGTACTATGCACCGTCTCTTCTTCATACAATAAATGAAAAACTTGGATTAGGGCTCCACGTTATATCTGCCTGATTGGTTTAAGACATACACCTGAAGCAACTTTGACAATGTTTCGCAGGATGCAAATATCATAAAGGTGATTGAGCGGGTGTTGACAGAGAGCGAAAGATTTAGGCTGGCAAAAGCAGCTCGGTGTATCGCATTCTCAGTCTGTCCAATAAGACTATGCCCAAAGTAGAAGTATTTTTACTGTCATAAGCTAAAATATTACATCTACTCTGTCTCTATCCATTCCTTAAGGTACTACTCCTAAAATGGTTGTGAAAAACGTTGCCTGTGTTCAATTTTTACTCGGAATGAATAAATAAGAGCCTCATTCAACGCACTCTGTGACAAAAGAATGTTGACATTATATTGTGTGTTTGCATGATAAAATGTCGACATAGTTTCGCCATTGCCCACTTTACATACATATATAAGCCCCAAAACCATATCCCTAATGCATCATCGCTCGTCTCTGTCTTTCTTCTTCAATTTCTCACTCTTTCCTAACATATATTGGAGGAAATAGAAACTCTTTTCCCTCATTTTGCGTATATAATTTATTTATGGTCATGGAAGATCTGAGAGAAGTGTTGAGATTGAGAGAGAGCTTCTTTCTTATAGCTTTCTTCTCTCTTTTATTTGTTCTTCGTTCATGCTAAGGAGTATGTTGCTTCATTGGATAGAACAGTCCATGATGGATGGATGTAAAATCCTTACATCTTCTGGATTGTGTATACAATAAATAACAATCTCTGGTCTCTGGAGGACTTAGAGAAGTATGGCTGCTGTTTCATATGCACCACAAACAATGTCCTAACATCGAAAGTGGGTGGTGATTATTTAAGATGAGAGCCTGAGCGGGTAAGTGAAAGAGGCTGATCCTTGTTTTCATGATAAGGGACCTTATCCTCTAAACC